>BMAO01000457.1:0-99637 GCA_019973975.1 Trichonephila clavata
AAACTTCTAATCGAATTCTTTCACTTCACTTTTGTGGTTTTGGTTACCTTGTAGGCTTACCTGAACACATACGTGAATGGAGAGTGAGATCCTGCAACTCACATTATGGTTCCGAAATGGTTTCTTGCAGGCACGAGAAAGTGTCTCTTATCCGGAAGATTACCCCTGAAGATCGAGACACAAATTGTTATTTGTAACCTCTGTATGCTTCTCGATTGCTGAAGCCATAAGGAAAGAAGTGAATTCAGTTGATTATATTGTTACGAATTTTTGTATAAAATAGTGTAAATAATTTGTAATTGGATGTCTAATGCATTTAGGTTACTCTATATTATATTTATTTTATGTTGAAAATTGTAATTTCCGCAAGCAACGCCGTCCCTTACATTATAATGGCGATTCAATGGGAACTTGGCAAAATCTTGGCAACAGATTCAAGTTGGCATCATTTTTGGTGACCAATTTGGTGAGTTCGGGACCCCATGGATTCTTCTGAAAATTAATGGAGAAATCCATTAATTTAACGATCTATGAAGCAAGCAGATTTTTCTCGCAAGATCCGCTAGAGCTATAAATAAAAGAAACGCTCGCCGAATAGAGCCAGTCCTGTTTCGACCGGCGATTAGTGAGTATATATTGTTTTGACTAGTGATTAGAGAGTAGACTTGCCTTGACCTTGATAACCGATTAGCTCAACTATGCTTGTGAATAATCTTTTACTTACGTGTATTTTAGACACTGATCAAAACAATATATCGTGCCCTATCTTCACATTGCAAAATTACTCACCGATTTTTTCTGCTTCGGAAAACGAACATCCATTCTTCTTTTCATTAGCATCCAATATTATTTCTTTTATTCCACTAACACCTTTGTAGATGGTCGTAAGCAGAAATGGAGTGGCATTCTGCTTAAAATATTATTCGCCATTCAAATATAGTAGGCTACTTCTGATGTGTTTGACAAAGCCAAGGCTGCCATCTTTACCGCCATCTTGTTTATGACGCAGGTAGATACGAATCCCATTGGTTGAAATTGAAAGCAATCTTAATTTCGTGTGATTCCATCAGCTCACTAGGTAAAAGTTGTTCGAAACTGTTGCTATGGCAACTGGATAGAAATTGCTCAAAGGTGTGCTTTAAATAAAAATTGCTCCAAATACGTAATCGTGTGATAAGGCATCTTGCCAAGTTTGTGTCTGTGTGTGAACACTTCATACTAGAGGAGTGAAATAAAATGAGTTGACTGGCACGAAGTTGCCTAGTGTGAAACCGGCTGAGTAACCTGATTTTTAAGATTCCGTTACTTAAACTAATGGTCTGCGAAAGAATCAGGTATCAAAACAATAATTTGATTAATGCAATGGTGTCCCCCTTCCAAAAAAAAAATTAGTAACTTTAATTATTAGGCTGCCCTCAAAGCAATACACTGCTGTAAAAAAGTGTGATTTCCTAAATATACACAATCTTTATTGCCCTTATACTATTTGGTAGATTACCTATTTTAATTATCCTATTTTACATAGAACCATCTCAACTACTGTATTCATTTCCCCCACTTTCCAAATAACCTTAAAGGTACCTAAGTTATATTTATACTAAAACGAGTTAGAGATCTTTCTTCTGCGCTATCGGACTGCCATGTCTGTTTGTTGCCTACATTAAGCAAAATTATGGATCAAATGTTTATCAGCAGATTAAAAACTTTGATTTCTTCTAACGACATAATTAATCAAACTGTTTTTTTTTAGGAACACTTAAGTTGTAAAATGCTATAAATAACATCCAAGACCTTAAGAGACCAATCACACTGTAGACACTTTTACAGATTTTAAAAATACTTTTGGCAACAGATTGCGTTTGTTCAATACTTTTTCAAACATTCAATGTCATTAACATGCCATTATTTTCAAATATTCTTATATTTATGTCTTATAAATCACAAATTTATATTCATGTTTATTACAATAGCTGTTTCGCATCCAATTATTTAGGGTTTCCCACAAGAGTCGGTTCTCGGCCCCATTTTGGGGAATCATTATTTCAATTCAATTATTTGTTTAAACTTGGATAAATTTGTTATTTATGCTTTCGCCAATGATCTAGTAGCTATTACTACCGGAGTAACTCAAGAAAAAAATAAGAAATATACAACACTAATGAAATTAATTCATTAATTTGCAACAAAGTAAAAGATTTCAAATTAGAACATTTCAACAAATAAACCCAAGGCAACGATCATTAGATGTCCATCCACTCAAAGTCAAGGTGCACGTACAGCTACGGTCTTCTGTAGAAATACTATCCTTAAAATTTATAATAATTCTGTTAAAATATTTAACACAATTAAATATTTAGGATTGATCTTGGGCACAATTGACTCTCCTGTCACTCTGATATGGATTATTTAAAAGAAAAATTTGCAATCTGTCGAGTCACTTCAATAGAGTTTCACAATTAATTTAAATTATTTACAAATAATATATTAAAGCTTCTATTTGTAAGTAATTCCACATATTATTTGTTATACCATGGCATTGTAGAATAGATCTCTCCGATCTCAAATAATTACCGAATTGAATTTCATTCAATGTAAATATTTAATTAAAATTTCATAAGCATACAGAGCTTCTCCAACCGACGCTCTGCAAGTTATTACAGGAATTCCCCCAATTCGTTTAATTATTTAACAATTTTACAATAAATACCAAATCTGGAATCGGCGCAGTATTTCATTACTTGACACGATTCCTCTAACTATATTGATAAATTTATTCCACTAAATCCTATTAATTGAATTGCTCAATAAAATGTTTTTGAGGGCTCCTCTGGTGTACACGGACGCGTCCAAGATCGGATCTGAGACAGGTTACACCATGGGCATCTTTAACCGGGCGTACTTCATGAAACACAGACTTTCAGGCTTAAATACTTCAATGATGTCTTCCAGGCGGAGAGATTTCTGCTATTATTTTCTCCGTAGTGAATCAGTTAGTAGTAAAGCAAAACCAAAGAATCTATATTTTTACTGACAGTCTAACTATCATCCATTTCCCTTTAACAAAATGTCTGCAATAAGTCGCACTATTTCAAAGAAATAAAAAAAAAACTTTTCCTCAATAGAAATTATATTTATATCTACTGGGTAAAAGCTCACAGTAATATATGAGGGATGATCAGAATAAAAGGTTACAAGCCGCGGCATTTGAAAAATACGAATTGTGGAGAGATTTTATTTCCCCAGAGGGGAGACAAATGGCGCTACTTGCCATGCAATTGATTTGCGGATAGGTAGAGAAAGTTCCCAAACGTTTCAGGAGGATTGAAATGGCAAGAGCTTAGGGAATTGGTCTCGTTTAGAAGTGCGAGCCATGATTCGATTTTTATGGGCAAAGAATGTGTCCCCGCATATGAGAGAGCAGAGCAGAATGAGCAGACAATATGTAGAGAATTGGTATTACTCTTTTCAATAAGGCACAGACAGGATGAAGAAAACCGCAATATGGCAGGAAGCCGCCGGCCAAGTACTTCGACGTCCGAAATCAACACGGCATGAGTTGAACAAATGATTTAAAATGATTGATGGGTAACTCTGAGTGAAATATCGTCAGAGCTGGGACTGAGCTATGGTAGCGTGCATTATATCGTTTCTGATCTGCTGCGATATTTCAAGACAGTGCTGTGAAAACATCCCTAGACACCTGGCTCCATGTGAACAGGGACCTAATTTCTACCAAGAGGGTTAAACATGCTGGTTCTGCATTCTGATAAATGGCTAAATAGACTTAGTGATTATATCGAAATGGAATAGGCACGTATACCTCTTAATTCCTTTTTGAATTTTCTGTGTATTGTTAATAAATATTTCTTTATTCGACTTGTAACCTTTTTTTCCTAATCAAACCTCGTAATAATCCATAATAGATCAATGGATCAAAATGGCTCTTTCCTCAGTCAAAACAACTGAGTGGACCCTCCCATCACTCCTTCGTATAAAAAACTCGAAAGAAAATCTCCTTGGGGACTGGGAGAGAGAGTTACTGGACTAGCTCTAATTCCATTATAACAGATCAAAGAATATATCTCTATTACTAAAACTAAAATTAATCACTCTGGCTCTAAGTTTGTTTCTCAATTTTAACTAACCTTACCAGTTTCTATCCTGTTTACACAGGTTCAGAGTTATAGCTAATCCAAATTATCCTTGCAGATCTATAGAAAACTCGGAATGTTCCTATGCAAAAGAATACTATTTAAAAAACCATCCAACGCATCTAAATCGGCTTTGCAAAAAATGTTAGAAATCTTACAAGTCATGCGAAGTTAATTTCTTTATTTAACTAGCTTCAAAATTTGTGCTAATGCAATTCAATTTTCATTTTCCAATGGCTTCATATTTTCCCTTTCTCTCTCATTTATACACTATGTTCAGGGCTCCTTGTCCTAAAATAAATTTATTGATCTTCAATATACCTGTGGTTTTCAATTCCAACTATTAATTCACACTCTCCCTATATATTGTTACGAATTTTGTGTAAAATAGTGTAAATAATCTGCATTTGGATATGTAATGCATTTAAATACTCTGTTATATTTATTTCATGTTAAAATTGTAAAATTTGCAAGCGACACCCTCCCCTACGTTATAATTGGCGATTCAATACGAACTGGGCGAAATCTTGGCAACGTTTTTGCCGACCAATTTGGCAACTTAGCAACCATTTTGACGACTTTGGTAACCAGTTTGGCGACTATTTTGGCAGCTATTTTTGGCGAGGCTGGGACCCTATAGATACTTCTAGAAATTAATGGAGAAATCCACTAATTTCACGATCTATGACGCAAGCGGATCTTTCTCGAAGGATCCATGAGAACTATAAATAGGGAGACGCTCGCCGAAAAGGAGTCAGTCTTGTTTTGACAGCTATTAGTTAATATTGCTTTGACTATCGATTAGTTGTCTTGCCTTGAACGTGAAGAGTCGAAAAGCGATAGCTCGGCTGTTGAGTAGGACAAGCGGCGCTGGTGAATAACCTAGTCTACTTGTATTTTAGACATTGATAATTGTGTCTGAGCGCTGTAGAAGGTGTGAAGTCCTTCTGATAGTTAATCTGCGAATTTTGCTGCTGAATCCTGTATTTTAAGGATATATTTTCTACAATAAATTCTCATCGCTGTTAAAGAACTGTCTTGTACTTTGAGGCTGATTTGCATAAAAAAAATCCTCGAACCCCGATCAACGTAACAATATATTTATACATCTTGTTCAAAGTTTCAATCCGCGAATAAAATAATTTTATTCATCCACTCAAGTTCAAATGCATTTTTTAGAATTTGTAGTGAAGGAGACTTGAGATGTTGTTACATTTTATTCAAATATTAAGTCGTTGATGGAATTTAATTAATTATAGTTTAAGAGATATATTTCAGTTGATAGTATTCCTCTGGATGGCAGCACCATTGGATAAAACAGCTTTTGTTAAATTTGTGATGAAGATTTAACTTAACCTGAATAAACATATGCTAGCTAGACTTTAGCATTCCCTTCACACCTGGTTTTAAGATAAATTCTTACCTACTTAATTCAACTTTTATTAAAAAATGTAATTACAAATTTAATGCGGTTAAAAAGTTTTTAATATTAATTTAATAGGTGTTGTGCCACTTATTGTGATTCTGTCATATGTATACAAATATTTATATAAATTGTAATTATTTAATAAATAAGTAACTAAAATAAAAAAATTTCTTGTTAACCCTAAGTAGGAATTGACTCATTTTTTTATATTAATTGTTCTGATTATACGTGTTTATAATTTTTTTAATTTCAGCTTAGTTTTGTTTACATTTGTAAGAGTGTGTGAATGTATTTGTGCATATGTTTATATTCTTTCACATTATGAATTTGTATTTATTCCTTCTTTTATACATGTGTTTCTGTGGAAATAGTATGTATTTCTGTACATATATCTTAAGAGTTTTATTTTGTTGCCAAAATTTATTCTCTGAATTACTGTTATGGAAAAAAATTTGAAAAATATTATTAATTATATTTAATACAAATATATTTTAAAATTATGTTCAAATAAAACTGTCCAGTGGTTTGGTGCCTGCTACGGAAAAAATAAATAGAAGTAAAATAAAGTAGATAAATATATGAATAGATAAAAGGAAAAATCCAATCGAAAAATCATCACATGCTGTCATCTCCAGATATATAGATCAACAAAACATTCTCAATCCATTCCAAACAATATAAAGAAATTTTAAATATATAATTTCCTACCCTCAACCAAACAACCTTAATTATCCCACGAATTCAGAAAATACTATACTTCTCCGGTGGGATTCACGAGAGGGAGATATAATTCCTTTTCCATTATTAAAAATCCCCATCTCTTGCGCTGTATTTTCCCCGCGTTTTGTGGAAATGTGGCGCTAATACCATCCGATAAATCTTTTTAAAAATTCATTTAGCTGTCTAGAGGACGTTATTTTTATCTTATAAAATGTTTCTACACACAAAGTGAAATGTCAGAATGTGTATAAAATAGCTCCTCTATTTCTAAAATATATACCTTTGGAGAATTTTGGAATGGATTATTTGAATTTCGAGGTAAGTGCCTGTTTGAAATTTGTAAGTACTTTTAAGCGATAGATTGAAAATTCATTCCTTGTTTTTGTAGAAAATGTTTTGTTCTTTCAGTAAATGTCGTACCATTGCTGAAAATCCGATACTTTCTCCTGCTTAAAAAACACACACACTACTTTGTGACGGATCTATACGGTTTTTCACTAACTTTTTTTCCCTTTAATTCAAATTATTTATTTCAACTAACCTTCATCGAGAGCCAGGCGTGATTTATGTAAATAAGGAATATTATATAAATTCGCTTTTCGCGAGATGAAAGGAGCCAAGTAAGAGGAAGTGAGAAGTCAAGTGAACTGGAGATCGAGAAGTCGACACGTAGTTGTTGACAAGTTAAGCGAGCTTGATACGTTTTGATGTGCGCGAAGAGAAGCGGATTTAAAGTATTGAAATTCACTATTACGGAGCGTGGAGTCTACCTCAATTCATCCAGCTAAATAGAGTGCCTGAAGTTCGTCGCGAAGAAACCGCAGCAGTAAAATATAAGGTTAGTGACTTTGATTAAGAAAATCAGATTATTATTGTGAGGCGTAGTTGCAATTGTGCGCGTTTAAGCTGTCCTAGATTCAGTTGAAATTCTGTATTATTATCCGCTTGTATCGATATCTCACCTCTGTACTCCACTCTCGTTTATTTATCTTAATTAGTATTGTGTTGTGTCTATTCATAATATATTTATAAGAATCAATAAATCAGTTTGAGATGGAATCATGTCGTTCGATCAATTAGTTCTTCTAACACATCCAGCCGGGTTTTCAGATAGAGAGGTAGGTATTAGTGTAAGGGGTGGCTACAGGTCACCACAACTTTCAGGTATGTCAACTATTTCTAAAACAAATGTGTTCTAAGAAAATGTTACAAATTTTTTTTTTATCCTTTCCAAAAAAAAATAGGGAAAGTAAAAACTGAATCAAAATAATTTGTTAGCTGTGAACTTCAAGTCAGTTATCGAAATAATCAAAAACCCTCGCGCGAGCTTCTATATCCTAAAATAAAAACAATCTTAAAATGTTTTTCTTGCTACCAAAATTTAAATTGTAAGCAATATTTTTATTTTAAAAAATCAATTTTGAAATAAGAACACTCAAGTAAATTAAGGAACCACTAAAAAATATTAAATTTCTTAAGAGTAAAAACTCTTTCTCTGTGTATATATATATATGTAATAATTCCCAGTAAAATAATCCTTTAAAATAACTTTTAATTACGAATGGTCCATCCCTTCAGGACCAACGTTTTAGTAATAAGTTAACCCGCCACCTAACGAGAGTATTTTAAACTACCTCTAGCTACCCACTGGGATCATGTGATTTGAGAAGCCTATAAATACCGAGATTCCTGGAGACCAACCACTCCTTTCACTTCTGTATTTTGTCTGCGTAAACATGTATCCGGCTGCATTGTGTTTGTGTGTGCGTATATATTGTGTCGTCCTTGTGATGTTTTATGTGTTTAAGATGTGGAATAAATAGTTTTAATCAATCACCGGAATGCCTCGTCAATATCATCCAAAGAAACCATCAACAATAGCGATCATATTATTAAAGAAAACATGTCAACGGCCAACGTCTATTACATATATATATAGAGAGAGAGAGAGCCAAGAGTATTGGCAAATTCAGATGAAGGTTGGCTGGCCGAAAACTTTGTTTAAACCAGCAATCCCTATTCCTAAGGCCAGGAGTTTGCTCTAGTACTACTGTGGCTAAGACTATTCTATCATGACTATAGTTATCTTAGGTTTATAACTATTTTTTGTATATTTTTGTAATATATATATATATATATATATATATATAAATAAAATGTATAAAATTCTCGTGTCACAGTGTTTGTAACCAAACTCCTCCGAAACGGCTGGGCCGATGCTTATGAAATTTTGTGTGTATATTCAGGGGGTCTGCGAATAGGACGTAAACTATTTTTCATTCTGATATTGCAATTAGTTGAGAAGATATTAATTAAAAACCTTAAAACTCATGTCTGTTGTTTCGCTTGGCGTCGAAAATCGGTTTCGTGCCAAATGTGAAAATTCTACTCTGTCAGAGAAAAAAGAAAACCTAGAGAAAAATTGTAGGAAAATATAAATACATCACTGTCATTAAGGGAAGTTTTAAATAATATATTTCTGTTGAGCTTTATTCCATGGGAAAGAGTTTTATGATATTTCGATAAGAACAGATGATTGAAACATTTTGAGTTCTTATTTATTATTTGTTAGTGTATTTATTATTAAACGCCAATTAATAAAACTGTAACACTGAGTGCGCTCAAAATGTTCGGGAATTATTTTCAATGTAAAGAGAAATATATACGTATTTTATAATTGTGAATGGTAGAGGTAAAATAATAAAAGAACAGATACATTATCAGTATACAGTTTTCTAGCATTAACCATTGCTGCCAATGCCAAACGAACCTCATAATTTTTTACAAATTGACTTTATGGGCGGTTATTTGGCCAAACAACGATTGCCGGGTCAGCTAGTATATATATGTATGTATATAAAAATTTTGATTTTATATATATATGTATATATATATAAAAATTTTGCTTTTATATATATATATCTATATAAATTTTGATTATATATATGTATATATATATATATATATAAATTTTGATAATATATATATACAATACTGAAAAATAGCTGAATTTGAATAATCGTTTCCTATATTAATAACAGATAGCTGCTTACATCAAGCATCCTTAAGATAAATTATAGTTTAATAAACCAAGAAAAACTCATTTTTATAGTTAATCGAACTAATTGTAACTTGATCTTTTAGTCATCAAATCTGGAATTAGTCGCCAGATGTGGGATGGGATCTGAAAATGGGAAATCATTCACCTAAAAATTCTGATCATGTCAATGGAACAAAATTATAAATTATTGCATTGTCATCGGTCCTGGACAAGTGAGCAAAATTTCGAATGAATCTGACCTTTTAAAGTGGGTAACAATTGAGTTCAAAGATCCTGTTACATGCAAGTGAAGCGAATAAAAGGGTGTTAAAAATTAAGACTTTATTGAAAATTAAATTTAAACCACATAATTTTTCAGAATGTTTGAAATATAAACTCTAGTTATTAATATTAAACACACGGACGCCAGGACAATACCAAAAGATTAAGGACAAAACACTTCAAGGCAAGAAGATCCTGCCTGAGGAATCAAAAACATACCCGGTCATGCAGCTGGATACCAAACCATTTTTTTAGTTGCCCCTCCATTACTAGTGCCCTTTCCGAAATTGACTGTAAAACGAACACATTATACAGACAAGGCCGAGGACATAGCCAAGACAAAGATTCACGCCTTTTTCACCATCCAATTTTTATTATCGTTTCTGTTTTTGCACTTTGTCATACACACCAACAGCAACAATGAGTAAGAAAAAAATTATAAATTTAAACTTCAAGGTATCCAACTACTTACGACAACTTTTTCTTTAAAAAAAAATAGAAATTTGGAGATTTTTTTTGTGGCTTTTAGATTTATTTAGAACATTTTGAGAAAAATATGCTAAAATTAAGAAGAGAAAAAGAATTTATTATTACTAATATAGGAACAAATTGGTAAAAATTTACAAAAATTACATAAACGGGACCCACTCTGTACAAAAGGTTTATGAACAAATTCTCAATTTTTCAATTTTCATGTGTTACGTTGGCATTCATTTTTAAATGACCTTCAGAAAAACAGATTTTTTGATTTTTACGAAAACTAGAGCGCTTTATCTTAGTTATTGTATGAAATTCCTTAAAAAACAGCGATTATATTCCCATTAGGAACTATAAATTTTGTAATAAAACAGTGATTGATAAATCTGCGGTGCAAGCACTAAGTTTGCTTTAAAGTTTTTATTTATCTTTTTATTTAACTGTAATTAAAAGGAAATAATTTTGTTTTATGCAATCTATATCTTATTTTTGAAAAAATATGCTTAAAAATATAAAATATATGTTTCCAATTTTAATTTTTTTCTGCTTGCTGAAGAAATATGGTTATATTTTTTGCTGTTTATATTTATATTAAGAAATATCTTTAAATGATGCATAATTAATATATAATCTATATATATATATAAATGGATGTTCAACCGTTCAAAAGTTCAACTAAGCACTATGAAAATTGGTATATATACGGATTTTCTTGTGGAGGAGGTTTTTGTGCTGTTCCCCACCAGGTGGCACTACAGCAAACCAGCCTCTGCAGCGTTTAATCAATCGCCTAGTTGCCGATGTAGTTGCCAAAAATGATGTCAACTGGGCTCTATCACCAACATTCCGCTATGTTTCCATTGAATCACCATTATAATGTAAGGAACGGCGTTGCTTGCAAATATTATACTTTTAACATGAAATAAATACAATAGAAAGTAATATTAACATATATATTACACCTCCAGATATAAATCATCTACACTAGTTTTTAAGCGTTCATTAGACAAAATTTGTAACAATGTGTTACTTTTGCTGAACAGAAACTGGTTTAGGAAGGTGTTTTCAAAAATCGACCCACAAGAGAGTTACGGGGCGTTATAAATAAAATAAAATCATTTTTATCAGCTATTAGACCTTTCAGACTTAAAATTTAACAAGTAGGGTTTTTTGTTCAGCTGAGACACGCAAAAAGCTTTTTTGTTTAATTTGCACAATTCACGTAAAATTAACTTATTACAGACTTCTTAATCCTTCAATCTGTATTATTTAATTTTTCCCATTCACCCATGAGAAGAACGGGTATATACCGACTAGGAAACTATAAATATATATTATTGACCTCTATTCTCTAACTCTGCATGCAATATCAAGAGAATCGAATTGTTTCAAAAATGTCCTACTGTGTGGTACGCTGAATAGTATTGGTTGATTGGTTAGGCATGCCACAGGTAGAAGGTTGCTCAGTTTCTACATGAAGATGGCATGTCTGGTTTTGAATTAATGTAAAATATATTGTGCATAAAAAATAATACACCTCCTGAAAATAAACTCCGAAACTTATTTTGCAATAAAATTTACTATTCGAAAACAGAGCGTTATTTTTAAGAAAACACAGATATATGCTTTTATGTATTTTTTTTTTGGCCTAAATTTGTGCTGGTTTTAACTTCAGTACACTTTTAATATTTATTGTAAATTTTGCTTGAAATATCACACATAATTAAATTCTTTCTCTCATTTCTGAAGTCGTTACAACTGTTTTTAGTTTCCAGCAACACAAATCAACTCCCTAATTAAAAAACAGATTTTCCGTCCCCCCCCCCGATTCTAAAACGAAGCACCAAACGATACATCTTCGTTAGAACCCAACAAATTAACATTCCGTACAACAGAAATTCCGTTTTACACCCAGACACGATTTCCGGGAAATAATTAATGGACACATTTGACAAAATATCACGACCTCCTCACCTTTGTGAAAAGCGTAAGCTAACACTTAGGGTCAAGCAAATTAAATTGTAACATTTCCAGCAGACGATTCTGGTAATTAGGAAATCGTTTGCACTTTCAGGAGAGTGGGAGTAATTTGTCTGAATGTAGTTCGTACTTTTAATGTTGTTTATTTCATCAATAAGCAGCCTTTAACAAACTTATACAAGATAAATATATTTCGGGGAGGGGGATACATTTTTTAAGTTGATAAATAATTGAATGATGATTGAACTTTAAAATAGAAGGAAATGAATAATTCTAATCTACTAGAGAGAGTATTAGTAAAAATTGTAATATGCATAAAATTTTATCAGAGATAATTTTAGAACAGATAATGGACAGTTGTAAGGGTTGCTACTTACATTTCACCAAATCAAAGTTTAAAGAAAATTATTGAATTCATTCACGAGAATTTACTTGCATGCAGTGAAGCTGGATCATCTTTTCTGAATCGAAATCTACACAAATAACCAATGATTTTAAGTGTATATTTAAATGAGAATTTTTCAAAATAAAATTAAAACCTTTAGTTGATTTTTTAAAATCAAATATTCAATTTAATTATCTCAAATGACCCCAATGTGAAAGCACGACAAAGTGCGCAACTTTTTTTTAAAAATATTTAAATAAATTTGAATCTGAAGTACATATAACATATACTTCAGCTACCATAAAACTATCGATTCCTTCTTATATAGAATACTTTTCTTCTTATATAGAATGATTGTATATTTTGTAACAAATCACTTTACGAGAACATGTGGTAACATTTGGTTACCTTTTACATCCGAACCGTCTTGTCTACCTGTAAACCCGGCTAGATGTGTAGGAGGAACTGAATAATCCACAGACATTATTTCCAATCTTATTTGATTTATTAATTCTTATTAACAATTATCAAACAGACACAATACAATTCTAATTAAGGTATATGAATTATAGTAGAGTGCGGAGGTGTGAGACTCTATAACACGTTGATACTACTACAGACCTTCAACTGAATCTAAGACAGCTTAAATACGCTCAATTATAACTACGTCGCACACTAATAACTAGCTTCTACTTAATTAAGTGCACAGTACCTGAACCTTTAATGCATCGGATCCTACATTGGAAACTTTCAGGCACTCTTTTCGGCTTGATCAAATGATGATGGCTCCACGCTCTGTAATCTTTAATTAATTCCAATGCTTTTCAATCTTCAACTGACAACTAATTCTCAAACTTCTGTTAAACTCCGATTTGCACACATCTAACGTATCCACTTCAGTGTGTCAACAATTCACTTCCTTCCTTCCTTTCTTTCTTTCTGCCAACTCGCGAAAACCGAATTTATATAATATACCTCTTTTACATAAATCACGTTCGCTTACTCGATGAAAGTTGGTTGAATTAAATATTTTGTTTAAAGAGATAAGAAGATTGTGGGTGTGGTGCTCTAATCGACACTCCTCTCTCTGTCCTGCGCGTCTCTAGGTGTGGGGGGAAACAAAGCATCACCAACAAACTCCATAATAACAATTAGTTTTATTTATTCATTGAACACACACTTAAACAATCACAAGTGAAACTACAAGATGAAACCTAGGAGTGATATCTAAAGCGTCGTATATTCCTAATACCCAACTCTAAGTAAACCCAACTACCAGAAATAGATAAGGAGAACAAGCGCTAATGAACCGATAGCTAATTCTACTATCTTAAATCTTCAATCTAATAATTAAATCTAAGCAATTACTTTCTTAACTCGCGCTAGGTTTGTGAATGAAATATTCCAATATTCGCACTTATGTAACAGTTTCCCGGCTCCTTCTATCTTACATCTACAAAACCTATATATATATATATAGTCAAACTAATTTACATATCATGTGTTCTTCTTGAAAGGCTGTCAGTTAATGTGAATGCTAGCCCCAAAGTTTCCCCAAGAGAATTAGTAGGAAAAATGTCGCGAATAGACCCGTCACAAGATATTAGTGGAACCACGTATAGATCCGTCACAAACACAAATAAGAATAAATAATTTAATATGATAATATTGATATCAAATTGTTTTGATTCCCCGAATGAATCTATTATACAGGGTGATTTATATAGAAATATGCACATTCTAGATGCTATAAAACAGTGACAATCAAAGACAAGCACTACCTCAGTGAGCTCACACAGTAAGATATATATACTCCTAATGTTTGTGTCTTGTCCCTGACGGATGTGACGTAGGTAATAGAATGCGTGTCATGTGACTACTCAGTCAAAATGGCAGTGTTTATAGTAGAAAAGGCTTTTTGTGTTCTTCAAATTAGAAAAATGCCCCGGGAGCCACTTTTTTGGATATGGGAACTCTTTGATTGATGCCCCAGTTGCAGGACAACATTGAAAACTTCATTCTCCAATTGAATGGTGCATCAACACACTAGTAGGCTAACGTGCGTGATTACCTCGATGAACATCTTCCACAACTATGGGTACTTACCCAATGGCCACCCAGATGTCCTGACTTAACTCCAGTGAGGCTACGTAAAGGATAAGGTAATTGTTTCTCCCTATTTTGTTGATCAGCGCAACTGAATCACAGTATCACAATCGCTATCGATGGACTTGGTTCAGATATCTTAAGGTATCCTTAAAATTGCGAATTTTACCAACTACCTTAAAATTGCGAATTTTGCCAAAAATTTACAAATTTTTTTATGATTTTATTTCATAGACCATCATATTAGGCTTATAAAAATACCAAGTTTATTATTTTCCTTTCACTGCAACAAAAACTACAAGTGTTTTAGTAAAAGCAGATGTCATTACTTTAAGCAAGATGTCGTACTTTAAAACACGTTTTATCCGAACTGTGATTGTCTTTTTTAATGCTCAAACGGGGACAGGGATTGCTAAGAAAAGTTTTAAAAATAATGAACTGAAATGTTTTGTGTATGTTCTGTATAATAGTACACTGGTGTGCAAAACTTAAGCAACAGGTGGGTTTATTGCCATAACTTCACGAAAAATCCTCTGAGAGACATGAAATTCTGAAATGAGGGAGAGTATTATGTACGTAAAGGATGGCGAAAGCATCGGCGCTGAAAAAGGAATACAACGCATACGGTATGGAATCAAACAAAAATAAGCTATATTGAACGCATAGTATCGTGACTCATGATTGTCTATCCAATAGGAAGAACAACAAGCAGATGTTCCTTAATATGGTATATGCCCTCCCCTCACTACAATGGTTGCTTCGCAACGTCTCCGCATACTCAGAACCAGCTGGTGCAACATTTCTTGAGGTAGGAGTGCCCATTCCTCATTCAACATCTGTTTGAGTTGTTGGTTGTTCTCCGGATTATGTAAGAGTGCTGCAATACGTCTCCTCAAAGCATCCCGCACATGTTCGATAGGATTTAAATCTGGGGAGCACGCTGGCCAATCCATTCGAGTGATATCTTCACTTTCCAGCAGCTCCTCAACAGCAAGAGTGCGATGTGGCAGTGCATTGTCATCCATAAAAATGAAGTCTGGCCAATGGCACCTCGGAACAGACGCACATGGGGGAAAAGTACCTCCTCACAATAGCGATCCCCGGTTACAGACCCGAAATGTCGAAAATGTGAAGCTCAGTTCGCCCGTTCAGCATAATGCCTCCCCAGACAAGAACTCCAGGACCACCGTAACGGTGTCTTTCCTTGATGTTACTGGGATAAAACCACAGATCCCGATCTCTCTCCAAATCAAAACAAGTTGAGAATCGCTTCTGGTACTGAACCGACTCTCATCCGTAAAGAGGACACGACTCCATTGATCAGTTGTCCAGTTTTTGTGCTCTCTGACCCACTGTAAACGGTGGCGTCGGTGGCCTACTTTTATCGGGAGGCAGCGTTCAGGACGGTGGGCGAATAGGCCCCCTTTGTGAAGGCATCTGGCCACAGTAGACCGCGACACTTGTCGACCCGTTGCTGTACAGAGTTTCTGAGCAATGGCGGTTGCTGACTGCTGTCGACCTCTTTCCGCCTGCAGGAAGATATATTGCTCATCCCCTGCAGTTGTCGTCCTCGGGCGGCCACCACCAACCTTTCTAACAGCTGTTCCTGTGGTTTGGAACGCTTTTCAAGCGCACGAAGTGACATTTTTGTTGATTCCGAACTCTGCAGCTACACTGGTGACAGTACGCTCCTCCTCCAGCTTTCCTATCATTCTTCCAGGTGATTTCTTCTAGCCATATTTCACGAACTGACTCACTGGCACTTGCAGCGAATATGTTGAATTGCGTCTCCGTCCTTCATTTTATTCTACTGTTGAGCAGCGCGCGCCGACATCACGCGTTTTGCGTACGCCCACATCGCTTCTGATGTTTCGTTCCAGATATTTGCATACGCATGACGTTTCTACTGACTTACGTGTTCACTGTACTGATCTCCACAGACCTCCTTTTCAGCAATTTCATGGCTATCTGCTGAATTTTTACATTGTTGCTTAAGTTTTGCACACCAGTGTAGAAGTGTTTTAACCTTCAGCTGTATAAATCACTGTTTTAATTACAAAAGCTGTTTTGCTTTAGTTTTTGTAAACAGTAAACTATCTCTTATCCTGAAGGTCATTTCAAAAATGAATAACATAGCAACACATCAGAATTGAAAAATTGTTCATAAACTTTTGGTGCAAGAATGCCTCGTTTATGTTATTTTTTGTATAGAAACTTTTAACCATTTTTTCTCATTTTAGTACTAATAATTTCTTTTTATCTTCTTAATTGCAACGTTTTTTTCTTTAAAATGTACTATACCAAATCTAAAAATAACAAAAAATCCCCATATCTTCATTTTTTTTTTAAAAAAAAGTTGTCGCAAGTAGTCGGATACCTTAACATGCGCTTGGGCATAAATAGATTAATGGCTGAATGTGTGTCGCGTTACTATGGATCCACACATAGAACATCTGTGACTGTCTCTAACAAAACTTAAAATAATCCCATACAATTCCGGTACAAGTAACATATAATATCGTAAATTGCTCTTGATCTATGGTACATTGAAACTCTATACTTCCTTTTGAATCACCCTGCATAACATAAATGTAATTATTTATATTTTCAAATTGGAAAATTATAAGTTATCACTTCTATCGTGGGATCATAAGCACACACTTATCTTCTTTTTACATATATTACAAGATAATACATCACCATCAATACTAAAATCCTTCTCTCTTAATAAATGGATTAGTTCAGATCCATTCGTTTGATAATACACATACATATTTTAATACTCTTTAAACATGTTAATAGCTCTCTTTAATACCTAATCATAGCGCAGGGTTAGAGGGATTACAAGGAATATTAAGTTAAGACCGTTGCAGATAGAACCCAAAAGTTCTAAAGATAACGGGGCGTTGTGTCGAAATCGTGTTAATACCGTCACCGATTCCTTCCAAAGATACGCCCTTTGTTCCAGATGATTGAAGGGCATGAACTGAAACATTTCTAACATTGTATCGTTTTCGTATTAAGGTTATATTCAGAACAATTGTGTGGAAGAAAAGCGTATAAATGAATATTTTTTTCATGTTTAGTGACAGTTGAGTAAAAATAAACAGATAAAATACGAAAAATATTAGAAGAAAAAATTACTAAAATGTTATTTTTAGGGGGAAAAAATGAAGAATGACGTACTTTCGAAACATTTTCCTTTTATAAAAAATACTTCGTATAATAATATATTTATTACATGTAGCTGAGACTTCTACACTGAGTCTGAACAAGGATTTCTGAGTCTGAACAAGGATAACATTCTGTTGTTGTTGTGTGTTTCCCACTGGGACACAAACGAAAGACGATAGATAGATGAACAGAAACATACAATGCAAACACAGAAGGATATCGACTTTTATTACAAACGATGATCCCAGCATACAACAGAAGGGGTGCCCTGCTTTCCATTCGAGACGGGAATCCATTTCAGGCGAAAGTTCGACTTCTTTTCCTGAAGATATATCCATACCTTATTCGGGATTCGAACCCGAGCCTACTCGATTACAAGTCGAGTGTCATAACCAGCATACTAGGTTGGGTGGCCCAATAACATCTTTAAAACAATTTTGTATGTATATTCTAACTCAAATGAAACTATATATAAAAGTTTTTTTTCATTTATACACATGCTTTTGCAAAATCTCTCCTAGTTCTAAATGCGCAGCTAGTCACCTTACATTTTTAAATTGAGACTATAAGTATTTCAGATTTAGAAATTTTTCAGCTCTCAGTATAATCAATGCGGTATATTTCTAGGTTGTAATATAATTTTAAACATACATTTGTTTATATCAAAGTTTCTTTTTCTCCATGCCTTACCTCTCTCTATTGTGTGTATGTGTGAAAGAGACACACAGAGAGAGACACACAGAGAGAGAGAGACACACACACACAAAAAGAGAAACACACATAGAGACACACACATAGAGACACACATAGAGACACATACACACACATACACACACATAGAGACACACACATAGAGACACACACAGAGAAAGAGAGACACAGAGAGACATAGAGAAAGACATACAGAGAAATAGATACACATAGAGAGAGAGACACACACACATACACACACACACACAGAGAAAGACACACACAGAGAAAGAGACAGAGAGAGAGAGACACACACAGAGAGAGAACACACACACAGAGAGACACACACACAGAGAGACGCACACAGACAGATACACATACAGACAGACACACACAGAGAGAGAAAGGCACACACACACAGAGGGAGACACACACACATACACACAGAGAGAGATTCACCTTAATTTCATCTCAAAAGCTTTTTAATTTGTAATGATCCTGACCCTCCAGATCTCTCGTGTAAATAATTGTTAGCTTACCCGCCTAAAGGATTTAAATGTCACTACAACACGTCAAAAATTATGCCCTCAGCGTTATTTCAATTATTCGTGAAATAACAATCTCGTACGATATTTATCCAGGAAGTCATATGAGTTTTGGAACTTCTAGTCTGTGTTTCATGCAAAAGCAAAGATTCTCTGGAACATTCGGCTGTTTCTTGTCCACGTCATGTAAGACGTGCGCATGTCTTATTAGTGCCATGTCGCTTCTATTTTGTGTTTTTATCGCAATTAAGTTTTGTCTATATTTCTGCTTGCGTGTGTGTTTAAATGCGTAATAAATTGGATCAGCATCCAACAAAAGAATGCCTCATCAATACAATATTCAAATCAACCATCTAGATATGATCATCAGTAAAGAAAGCCTTACCATATCCACCAACTACAAGTCATTAAAATTGTAACAACTTATAAGAAAGCAGATGACAAATTTTTACTTATTTTATGTATACAGAACAGTGCGAAGAAAACATTATTAAATTTATAGGCAATTTGGAAAGGGGTTATGGATCAAATTTATTACGTACAGTTCCCGTCTCAGATAATAGAATCTCTCTCTAATAGAACACATTAAAACTCTGATAAGCAAGTGCCTCCTTCGTCGCTCTGATCTGACTCGCCAATTGAAACGTATAGGGCAAGTTATAAATGCCGCATTAAAAAGCAACATGAGGAGGTTGGGTGACGGACCTCGGTCCAGTGAAGAGGACGACACCTTGGCTGGCAACCCCCCTCTTCTAACTTTCCCATCACACCAACGGGAAGATTTTAAGCCTCAACAGGTTCAACGCGCCTCAGTCCCCCTACACAGTGGGTCTTTAGTGGCACCATTTCTCGAACCCACAACACGCTGGCCACGAGTTCGTGACCATAACCACTGGGCTACCACGGCCCCAGCAACTGCTCAAGACATGTGCCAGCTCCTTAACCGCCGATTGGAAATCCCGTGATTCGCTCCTCAGTGCCTTCGTTTTGTACATAGGGGCGCGTAGCGGTGCATTAGAGGGAAAAGAAAAGGCATAAATAAAGTGAAATCTTCTCTGAAATAAGTAAATCCTTAACAAACACTTTCAAGGTCATCCTACTGCATTTGAAATCTTTCGAAATAGTTTTACTGACAACAACGCAAAGAAAAATATCATATTTTGGGAAGACGTATACATACGTCTTGCCATTTAACGCTTCGGTTGAGCAAGACGTATATACACGTTGGTGGCCGTTATGGAGTTAAACCGATTTCCAGACACATATAAGCTTTCATAAGACCTAGAGAGGAAAGGGCAACGCATTGCTATTATTTTCTCATGTTACTGTATTTTCCGAATTTATTCTTAACTTCACTCATAAAAACCACTGTCTCATACATGGGATTTTTCTGTAATAATTTTTCTTTCAAACCAAAAAGAGTCTATTCTACGAGGTATGATCAGAAAAAAAGGTTACAAGCCGCAGCATTTGAAAACTACATATTGTGGAGAAATTTTATTTCCCCAAATTGGAGAGAAATGGCGCTACTTGTCATACAGCTCATTTGCGGATAGGCAGTGAAAGTTCCCAGACGGTTCAAGACGATTGAAGGGGCAAGAACTTAGGAAATTGGTCTAGTTTGGAAGTGCGAGCCGTGATTCGATTTTTATGGGCAAAGAATGTTTCCGCATCTAACATTCACAGTCAAATCGTCGAAGTTTATGGTGAAGAAGCAATGAGCAGACAACATGAAGCGAAATGATGTCACTCTTTTCAATCAGGCAGATAGGATGTTGAAAACCGCAATATGGCAGGGAGCGGCCGGCCAAGTTCTTCAACGACAGAAATCAACACCGGTACGAATTGAAGAAATGATTCAAAATGATCGACGGGTAACTGAGTGAAATCTCGTCAGAGCTGGGACTGAGCTATGGTAGCGTGCAGCAGATGTGCTGCGATATTCCAAGTCAGTGTGTGAAAACATCCATCAAGACCTGGCTCAATGAACAGGGACCTGATTTCTACCAAGTTGGGTTAAAAAGTTAGTTCTGCGTTCTGATAAATGCCTAAATAGACTTGGTGATTATGTCGAAACGTGATAGGCATGTATGCCTCTTAATTCCCTTTTGTATTTTCTGTCTATTGTTAATAATATTACTTTATTCGAATTGTAACCTTTTTTTCTGACCAACCCTCGTAACTTCAGAATACTTTACCACAATTCAAACAATCACAAAGTAGTAAGTGAATAAAAATTAGCTATGATGCATTTTCCACCGCAAAGGAATCCTCGAGTCAATATAAAACGATAGAAGCGTTGAATCTAAGAAATAAACATTCCTTTTTATTTGCAATTCTTAAAGAAGACCGCATCATCATACCTTTGAAATACTTCATTCAAATATTTGACTTCGATAATGAAATTTTTAGAATGTCCACAGGATTCTTTCAAATTTGACGTATTTTTCAGGAAGCCATTCGGGAATTCGTATTAAAAAAATTGTATGCAAGTTTGCATAATAAATCTCAGCATAAAGTCCAGAAGGAAAAAAAAAGACGAGTTTTTATTCTCCAGTGTCAACTTCTTTCAGCGGAATATTTCCGAAGTAATTTATCACTAAGAAGCTTGCGACGCAAATATTTCGCATCTATTCCAAGAATTTTCTAATTTTTTTTTTCAGTTTTCGTCTTGCTGGAATTTGTAATGTGCAGACGGGGAAAAAAATGGCGAAAATTGGATCGATTTTTTGAAAATGGCAAATTGGCTTAAGATATCCAAATTTGATTAATGCATTTAGGTCTTAGAAAAAAAACATATTTTTCTAGTTAAAATAATTTTTTTGTTTAAAACAGTTGTATAATAATTTAAATATTATATACTTCATTTCACTGATAAATTTTTTAAAATGTGTATTAAATATGCAACTATAGATTCGACTTTATTATGTGTGTCACATTGACGACAACGCACAAGTTTTTCGCACACACACTTAAAACTTGCTTAAATAAAACATTAACTATATATTTTGGTACACCATTGCATACATAGTTTTACTTCGACTTTAGCTTATTAAGGGAGGTCAGTAGGGTAAAAATCATGGAATGATCGATTTTGAGTTTTTGATATTTCTGAAATCTGTATTTCATTACCTTTCTAGGGATATAACATTTATGCCATATTTTCAATTAGAACTATGTCAAAATGACTTTTAAAAAATTATCAACTGGTGGGCCACGCCCCCTTTTTGACAGATATTTGCCTTTTAAATATCCTGAAACAATTGCAAAGCCTTCTTTTTGTTTATTCAAACGCAATTAACTTTAGATAACAGTTGACTGTTCGATTAACTGTATTAGTTTGGTGGCGGAATTTCGAGTTACAACATGCTTCCAAGAGTTTTAAAGTATTATTTCTTATTAAATATTTACTTTCACAAGGTATGATTTTTTTCAAAACTACTATTTTCATAATTTATAAATTTAAAATTGCTTTTTAAAAAATAAAATTTTTCTAAATTGACTGTATGTGAAAAAAAAAGAAGCTGCAAATTTACATTATATATTCCTTATGCATTCTTGTGGATACTGAAGTGATATTTTGAAAATATTACAACAAAAAAAAACATTTAGCTTAGAGCACATGTGTCAAAAAACAAACAAATTTGATTAAATTAATTGATAAATGTCTGTTTTTAAAAAAAACTAATTTTTTAAAAAAAAATATCACTTCAGTATAAATATAAATGTTACTTAACTGTACAGACAAGTTTTTAAACTTAAATATTCAAAAGTTTCTGAATGAATTGTACATACAAAAATTCAGATGTGTAATACCATTTGTCGTTGCAAGAAGCTGGTTAAATACATAAAAATACCTAAATATCATGTTTAAAAACATAAAAACAGTTTTATTTTTGCTGTTTAAGAAATCATGTGTACAGTTTAGAGAAACTTTTGAAATTTAAACGTCTTAGAAACTTATGTTTGCATGTGAACACACAGAACACATATAAAAACTTTCGAAATGACGTAAAATCATGTTTTTTCAAATGCACACCAAAACCATATAGATAAATTTTTTCCCATTATATTTATGATGATATTTGCTCTACTTTGATATTTGTAATACATAAATGCTACAAGTTCTTCTAAAATTTATAGCGATTTTGTGATAATAGATGTAAATTTTACAAAATATCTCGCTAAACAAAAACTGAAAAATGTTATGTATGTACTTTCTGACAATTTGAAAACATTTTTGATGCTTTTTTTACTTAAAATATATTGACTTGATGCTAATGTTGAATAAAATGTGGCAAATACATGTTGGAAGTCATAATTTTTGTGATAAAGTGACATTTCATGTTAAAAATGCATTTTTCAAAAAGTTTGTTTATAAAAATTTATGTTCTTTTTTCTCAGAAAATAATGCAAGGATGCTCATAAAATTTCAGTAAAACATAACTCATATGTACACTGAACATAACCATGTACACTGAAGTGTGCCTTTATAAATTTTCCCAAAATAAATTAACATGAAGCATTTATCGTAGAAAAAAAATGAAAATTTTCAAGAAAATCATAGGAATATTTTTATGTTGCATGGTTTTGAAAAACACTTAACATTATATTTGAAATATCTCACTTCAGCATAAATATTAAAGTCTAATTAATATTCAGACTAAATCAGAAGTCTTAATATTTAATAGTTTCTGAGAAAAAGTACACATATATATGTGATGATACGGGATGATTTTTGTCGTTACCTGTAAAGCTTGTTATGCACATAAAATTACATAAAGTTCATGTTTAAAAACATAAAAACAGTTTTCTTCTTTTGGATATCATTTATGTAATATTTAAATAAACTTTTTAATTCTGATACTTTAAGAAATTGTGTTTACATGTGAATATACAAAGCACTAGTGAAACTTTTCGAAATGTCATTTATTCATGTATAATATTTCTTAATTTGTGTCTTTTTCCATAAATTTATTGTATGCATGAACTGGAATTTTCTATTTTATATTTCATATATATTGTGTATACTGAAGTGAAATTTTTGAGATATTCCTCAAACATTTAGCTAAAAAGCAGATGTCGTAACATAGAAAAGGAAAATTTTTATAAAATTCATTATTCTATTGTGCAAAAATTACATTTTTAAACAGGCTGATAAATTTTTTTTAAAAATTTCACTTCTGTATAAAGATAAATGTTAATTTAATGCAAACATAAATTTTTAAGCTTTGTTTTCAATAGATTTTTAGTAAAAGGTACATAAGTATATCCCAAAATGCAATGCCCTTTTTCGTTGCGCAAAACTTGTTACATACAAAAAAATACACAAATTTCATGTTTAAAAACATAAAATCAGTTTTCTTGTTTTTTGGATACCATTTATGTAATATTTTAAGAATTCTTTTAATTCTGATACTTTAAGAAATTGTGTTTACATGTGAATTTATAAAACAGTAATGAAATTTTTCGAAATGTCGTATAATGATGTATTACCAAAGCCATATTTTCATGTATTGACACATTTTTACATGGTATTTATGATACTTTTAGTCAACTTGGATGGACAGTAATGTATCAGAACTAAAAATTCTTCAAAAATTGATGCATAATTTGAGAAAAATGATGCAAATGCTATAAAATATCTCGATAGATTAAAAGTGAAAAATGCTATACATGTATTTTCTGAGAAATCTAAGTAAAAGAAATAAGTAAAAAGTCTTAGAAGTTATTGAGAATAAGCTAATATTTAAAAAAATAGTGCAAATACAGATTGTAATTCATAATTTTTTTGATGAAGTGATATTTTATAATAAAAATGCAATTATCTCAAAACAGTGTTTTTAAAAATGCGAGTACCATTTTCTCAGAACCTATTCAACGGAAGCACTTGCAATCTTCACTGAATATTACTGATATGTTAATATATATACTGAAGTGAACTTTTATTAATATACCGATAATATTTTTGTAAAAGTCGGTTATCGTGAAAAAAAAAGACATTTTTCAAAAAATTCATAGTGATACATTACGATGAAAGTTTTTGAAAAAACTAAACAATATATTTGAAAAAGCTCACTTCAGTTTAAATAAAAAAGTCTAATTAATATACAGAAAAAAATTTAAGTCTGTACATTTAATATTTTATGAGAAAAAGGCACATGAAAATGCTCACTTTAACATTAGCGGGATAGGGGGTACCGACTTACCTTAACAGCAAATGAATACGAGGAATCTTGGTAAAGAAATTTGTCGCCAAATTTCTCTAAATTAGGCGAAAAATGGATGTATCTGGAAAACTCTAGAAACTTCTAGGATGATTACTTAGCGGAAAATTCCAAAATGGGCTACTACGTACTTCCAAGCATATACTCTATCTGGCCAAAAGTATCCGGACACCCAGTGGTATGGACTTAGAACGTCCTGAGGCACATATTAATATGATGTTGGTCCCCCTTTTGCATGGATGACAGCCTGCACACGTTTGGGAAGACTTTCCACCAATTTTTGATAGGTGACCATAGGAATTGCCTTCCAGGCGTCCATCACAGCTGAAGTAAGTGAGTGCTTGCAGTGAAGATGGTCGATTTGGCTGGCTACTTAATCTGCGCTCTAATTCGTCCAAAAGGTGTTCTATGAGATTTAGATCGGAGCTCTGAGAAGGCCAGTCCGGTTTTTGAACACCCATTTCTTCAAACCACGTCTATGCAAGCCTCGATGTGTGAATGGAGCAGTTATCCTGCTGGAAGAGAAATGGACCTTCCCCGAAATATTGCCATAGAGTTGGGAGTGCAGTATTGTCCAGAATGTCTACATACATCTCAAGAGTTCATGTTTCCAATCACAGGAACTAACGGACCCAGGCGAAACAAAAGAAACACCCCCGCACAATTATGCAATGGTGTGGGGGTGTAGAGTCTGCACGATGCATTCACTAAAGAAACGTTCGCCGGGCATCCGCCAAAACCCAGATGCGTCCATCCGATTGCCAGACTGTAAAGCGAGATTCATCACTCCAAAGAACAGTTTTCCTCATGTCCAGAGTCCAATGATGGTGAGCTCTACACCATTGCAATCGATGCTTTGCATTCTGTGGACTGATGTTTGGCTTATGAGCGGCTGCAGGACTATGGAATCCCAAGTTTTTTAACTCTGGATGGACAGTCCTGCTGCTAATACTAATTCCTGATGAACTTTGGAACTCCTGAGAAATTTCCACCAACGAGGACTTGCGATTTTGTTTCACTACCCTTTTCAGAGTTCTGCGTTCACCAAGTATATTCGGCCTATCTGTTCGTTTTTCTGCCGTTTCACTGCCTCGACGTTTCCACTTCACAATTACATCATCTACAGTGGATTTAGGCTTCTGTAGAATGTCCGCAATCTCACGAACTGATTTCCCACAAAGGTGGCATCCCACTATACTGCCACGATCAAACTCACCAAGCTCCTTTGACTTACTCATTGCCTCACAAACGCATAAATACAATCTGACAAACCACTACCAACACTTTTATAGCTTTCAATTACTTATCAAATTGCGTCACTCACCAGAACCACTTTTTTAAAGGGTGTCCAGATACTTTTGGCCAGATAGTGTATAAGGACAATGCAAAAAAGTTACATAAGGAGAAACATAGATCACGACTGCGTGTTTTCATTGGCACCAATACGACGCTGGAAATACGGATTTGTATTGCTGCGTGAACTTTGAATTTGTGCTATAGTAAATCTCAGGTGTTTCTTGTAAACAACTAATATAAAAACATTTTAAGTTAATTCCTAATTTGAATGGATGAAGAGAAAGTATTTCATTAACGATTGAAAATTTGAATATGATATAGATATACAGGGAGAGAGTGAATAGAAGAAATTGAAAAAACAGCATGATTTGTGCATGCATTGTTGTAACAATGCACCCCCGGTTTGGTTAGTTTGGCTGAAAAACCGGTTTTCGACGCCAACTTTTGTCATTGATTTTAACAGGTACATTGTTACAACAATGGAGACGAATTTGTTGGCGTCGAAAACCGGTAATTAATTTAATTTAATTAATTAATGTTTGAAAAAGCTGTACTAACATCAAGTGCAACCCACTACAAGTTTTAAAAAATTTATTTGAACTTGAATGGATGAATAGAAAATATTTTATTAATGATTGAAAATTTGAACAAGTAAATACATAAATATACAGAGAGAGTGAGCTAAGAGTAGGAATTGAAAAAGAAAATTGCCGTAATTATTAAAAACTAAACATTGGCACAACAGCCCAAAGAAGGCCAAGGCCTTCTGTGCCCACTTCAGTTTCTATAACCTTGGGCACTGAGGTGCATAAGCAGATGTTCCGGTCAGGTGGTCAGTAAGACACCAAATCCCTAGCGTTTAGTTTCCAAGCAAGGCGAATTCAAATTGGTCGATAAACGTGAAACTTAAATCCGGGAATGGTAACTTAAACTTTTTCTGTTTAAATATCAAACTTCTCTACAGAGAAAGAACTTATTCCTTGCTTTTAGTTTAATTCTCCACTGTATTTCTCAATGCAGACCAAACCAGGAAGCACCAGACATCGTCTCCCCAATCCCATTTGCTCAAACTGTAATCAAATCCAAGATCGTCCAAAAACGATCTATCTGTCCCAGCCCCTAACCCTCTTTTTCACTTAATGAAACGCGGAGATTTGGTTTTCGAGTTTTGTTATCCCCCAAATATCTTTCCAAGCCCTAGATCGATACACCCTTCAGAAGACATAGAAGAATGAAACCGGAAAGTTTGGAATTCTTTTTTCGAACTTTTACTGCTCCAAGAAGTTTTCGTTTGGATCCGATTAGTTGGACCTAAAATGGAATGGAATTCGAAACTTAAATGTATTGGCATGGAAATAAATGTTTCTTTCTATTTTTCGTTTAATGTTTTTTGTTATAGCCGGGTTTCTTATTCGTGTTTAATTTTCACTTGTTCAAGACAAAAAGGCGGAAATATTACTTACGGCAATATATTTGCTCATTTCAAGTTCATTAATGGGCTCAATGAGTTAAAACTCATGATGGTCACATAACAAATGATCATGTGTTCTGCGCTGAAATCAGAGCTATCATTAGACTTAAACTTTTTGTTTTATTAGTAAAATTTATACAAAATTTGTAAAGCTGATAATTGAGTAAAGATGTTCAAGTACTACGATTCCTTAAAATGTTTTCCAAAATTTAAAAAAAAAATGATTCTCTTTTACGTGTGCTTTTAAATCAAGAGCATTTTATTTGCTTATGTGCGTTATTATTGGTGATCAATATGTATATTTAGAAGAAAGTTTCTGCAAAAAGCAAACGTTGGCAATGGCGAAGCGCTTGAACTGATTGGCTGGAAACACGAGATTGTAATTATCATGGGATGATGACGTTATATAAATTTGTGATTTGATTAGCTGGAAACAATTGCAGGTATCATGTGATCATAACGTCACATGAAGTTATGAACTAATTTGACTGGAAACACGTGAATACAGCTAATAGGGGACTCTGACGTCACATGAATTAAGACCATTTTAGTAAATGATTTCCTACCTGATTTGGCGATTTTTTTAAATTTTATAATGGCGTTGTTCTGGCGATATTGTACTTAACTGTGTTTTCAAAACTTTTATATAGTTCAGTCTCTCTTTAGAGAAGCCTAAACTATATGTATGCAAAATACTTACATTACCGTAGGATTTTTCAAAAAGAAGAATGTTTTGAAAATGTCATTTTATTTTTAATTTTTGCCGTAAAAATTGAATTTAAACAATTTTTACTTTTATAATAATATTTTTAAAACAACTTTATACGTATGTTCTCCTTCAGCTGACACTGAATATGGTATAAAAAATATTCATTTATACGCTTTTCCAAAATCACGGTTCCGGGCGTAGTCAATCACCTTGAGAAACTAGAAATGCAGTTTTCAAATATATATATATAAATAACAAATTACATAAAAACGATTAGAGCTAAATATCGCACAGAAGAAAAAGAAAGTAAATTTTTTAATATCTTTAAATCCTTCTTCAAGAAACTATTCAAGACATTATATATATATATATATATATATTCTATACTAAATCTATTCTATCATGACTATAGTTATCTTAGGTATATAACTATTTTTTGTATATTTTTGTAATATATATATATATATATTATAGATTTATTATCCTTCCTAGATAGTTTTAAATACCCCCGATTTCTAGTTTTAGATAAAATTACTTTTTTAAAAATTTATAACTTTTAAGTCATATTATCGAGTCTCTAAGGTAATGGTAGTATGTTAACAATTCTTATTTTATTATTTCTATTCTTTTCATACTTTTGCTAAGTGCAATTTTTCAGCCATTGCTTTGTTCTGCATTTCTGTAGGCAATTTTTAGATAAGTTACATTTTTCTCATAATGGATTTAGATTTCCTATCAATTATTTCCAATTGGTTTTTGCTCGGTATTATTAACAGAAAGGGGGAAGGTTGGCTGGCCAAAAAACATGTTCAACCCCACTTTTATACGGAGAAATTTTTTTAAGGGAATTTTTTTTGTATACAAGCTGGCCTAAGTCAGCAATGTTGATAATACTGTAGCATCCATTCTTTTATTATTTTTATATTTTACTCTGTTATTTAAATTTTTCATATCTCCTTTTAAATTATGTTGTCTGGTTATCAGGCAATTGCAATTCTTTTAAGTATTAATCATGTTAATTCATCTTTCTCTTGTAGAGATATTTTGATTATATAATGGATTTTCTTGTACTCACATAACAATGTCTGGGTCAAAAGTTTAAAAGGTTTTTTTCACGTTTCGAAAGGCTCCATTGGGCTGAAATTTTCTATACACGATTTTTTTAATGACAAAATGACAATTTAATTATCATTAACAAAAATTAATTGATTAATATTAATTATTCAAAGAACTAAATTATACTCACAATTAAAAGTGTTTACAACTTGAAATAGTTGAATATTAAAACCAGCAAATTAAACTAACCCCTCGTGAAATTTAAGGTATAAAAAAATTGTTACGCAAAGTGTGAAAGAGACCATGTTTAAAAAAACTCGTTTTGCTTCGGTGTTATTAATTATATATCATAATTATTACTTTGATTAAATATATACTACATTATATTACTCTCTTTTCGCTTTCAAATAGTATTCATTGGAAATAACTCGCGCTAAACTTGAATTCACCTACATAATTTCTTAGTAAAAATAAATTCACACTTCAAACAATTTAGTAACTATGTCAACAGACTGGATTAGGAAAGTTTCTGTTTAAAACCCTTAAAACTATTTAGTACACTATCAACACTTAAATCCTTCTACTAGTAATAAGTGGATTAGTTAAGCTCCGTTGGAGGTTAATAACCCGCATAACTATTTAATACCTTTTAAGTATCTTAACTCGCTCTATTATGTAATCGTTACTGTGGATGTTAAGGGGATTAAAAAGTATCTTCCGCAGATGATTAATGCGGTTAAGATCCAGAAGTTCTAAAGATAGGAAGGGCGTTGTTGAAATCGTGTAAATAGCATCGCTGATTCTGTTTTCTTTGGAAGGGTACGCCCTGCATGTCACGTGATTAAAAATAATCAAATGGAAGATTTTTAATATTGTATCAGTTTTACATTGAACTAAGAAACTGATATTAAAAGTTCTATGACGTGCAGTCAATACAAATTTATCTTGAAATTAGGAAAATTTAAATAAATCTATTTAGAAAATATGAACATACGATTTTGAGACAACTTATTTAGATACTTATTAGAAAACTTATATAGATTTAGATCATTTCTTATTTAGATACCATTAAGGTCATTATTCTGTGATAAAAATTACTAAATCAAATAATGTAAGGAAAAAGTATGTAACGATTCCCCTAAAATCCCATTGTTCGAGGGCTTTTTGGGGACGATCCGCGTAATTTTGAACCATGGTCAAGTGACGCGGACGACACATGAGCTGGCACCCCCTCTCCTAACTACCACACCACACCAACGTGAGCTCTTGACAGATTTTACGTTCATCAGTCCCCTACACGGTGGGTCTTCAGTGGTACTGGGATCGAACTCATGACATGCTAGCCCCGATCCGATGCCTAGACCACTTGGCTACCGCGGCCACCTACCAAACCCAGAGATATAAACTTTTGCAAAAAGCCTTTATGTATACAGTAAAACGTCGTTTATCCGAACGTTTATTATCCGGAGCGTCAAATATCCAGACCAAAGTCCTGATACGTTTTCGAACAGTGCAATGCTCAACAGTTGTTTCGCGTGAGGACAAAAAGTGACGGGAAGACTCAAGGTGAGGAATATTTGGGGAATTTCAGCTGTGTGATTTGGTAAACATCAATGTGGAATATTAGATCAGTTTGTTTCTAAGTGAGGGGGTGTATACGTGCTCTTTTGTTGAGTTTTGTTGATGCAGAAACCTGGATGGCATGCAATGCAGAAGGCAATGGATTTCAAATGCTAAATAATGACGAGATCGGGACTTCCGTGCAAGAAGAATCCGACCTTGTCAACGATGAAACGGATGAAGACGAGGACAACAACAACGAAAGTAGCAAGGATACATCAAATGCTGACGCCTTTTTCTGCGATAGAGACAACTATGGAGTGGAAGAACAACCATCAGAGGGCTGTCCTACTCAACTATTGCTGCTCAAGAGAATCAGAGACGTTGCAGCGAAAACAAGAAGGTGTGCAATGGTACAGCGAAAAATAAGTTATTACTTTCCACAATCAAGGTAAAATTGCGACATTTTGCACCTATTTGGCTTTTTCTTCAATCACGTTTCCCGCATAGGATGACTTTCAATATTCGTATAGTGTCTGGTTTCATATACTGCATGGTCACATTCGGTTTTCGGTTATCCGAACAATCGCGTATCCGAACGGTGTCCGGTTCGGATTCGGATAAACGACGTTCTACTGTATGTATGTGGGATTTTTCACGCAGACTACTCTCTAGAGGGCGCTGGCGACGCAACCACCAGCAAACTAACAAGAGGAGAGTACAGAAAATGAGCGAGGGAGGACTCGATGCGTAGGTCGTAGGTCTAACGCTGGTGAATCAGACTGAGCAACCGGGAACTGGCCGTATAGGGACCACCTGTCCAATGCTTGAAGGGGAGTGAGGCGTAGGGGTGAGGGGGAGTGAGGTGTCATTTGAACACCATAAACCATCGTGAACTATGTGAAGAACAGTGTTACCATTGTGAACTGTTCTGCGAGAACTGCACTGTGAATTCAAGAATTGAGAACTATCATTGAATGCAAGATGTGTTTGTTTTGAATTGAATTAAATTTAGATAATGTGTTTTAATTTTGGAATGTAATCTTGTAACAAATGTCCACCATTAAACGTCAGTTTGAGTAAAAATCAGTTTTATCATTAAAATACCCCTAGAACGTGCCACAATCTTCATGTATGTGGTGTTCAATCGATGGCTAACAGAATACGTCAGTGCATTCTGAAATGACTTTGTTTAATTACGGTTATAATATTTACAAACTATTTACATTTAATGGGTAATTGATTTAATCAAATAAAATCTTCTACACTTGAGCCGTCTTGCTCGACTCAGCTATAGTCATTCAGAAAAACCATATTCTCAGTAGTTCGTTGTTAGTTTCGTCGTTCGTCATTTCAAGTGTCATGGCGTCGTACTCTCTTGCGTCTAACAGCTGTCAGGCTCCCAAAACACCGAGAGCACTCCAGGCATGCCTAGGGCAGCTGGTGAAGTGGCTTGGAAATAGCGGTCGGCACCAGATGTATATATGTAAACCCAAGTTAGTTCAAAGAAATGAGCCTCTTGAGATTTGATTGGAATTGTTTGTTAACATCGCATTCCGAAGCAACTCTAAGACAATTGTCAACAAACCGAACTTGAGCAATTGGGCTGTAATCCGCTCTCCGAACTTCTACACTACGCCAACATAAGGACATTGAGCTTCGACAAATTTAAAGGGTATTAGGCCCTCTACACAGCGGGTCTTTAATGGCACCAAGAATCAAACAAGTGACTCAACGATAATGAGTTCGAAATAATGACAGTATAAATTAGCTAAAAACGGGTTTTAAGGAAATCGACTCCAAGGATCGAGGGCTACAAGAGTGTGAAATGATAATTTTTTTTTCCGTTTTAGAAATTGAAATCGTATATTCCTCTTCCCCCTCTTTTCTCTCTTTTCTGGTCTGGGGACCTTGCTATTCTCTCTCTGCCCCCTAGTTTCCTTCTGCTATTCAGGGGGTCTCTCCCCCTTTCTCTCCTTACATGGTTCTCATTCCTTTCTAAATGTTTTACTCCTTCTGGAAAAAGAAAATGGAGGAAGGATTGGGGTGGATGTGTCCTTGTGGTGATACTTCCCATTTAGACGCCAGTTTCTTCTCCTGTCACACCTAAATGTCCCATTTCGTTGAGACAATCCTATCCTGTTTGGAATGGGGTTAGTCCCAGTGACTTTCTTGCCTCTGTGAGGGTCTACGTACTTTATTGCTATATGATCACTGTCTTTCTATATCCCATTGCAAAAACAAAAAAAAATTAAAAACATTTATGGCCCTTTACTCTCTTTCATCTTTCTCTTCCTTCCCTCGTCTTACTTTTTGAATTCCTTTTTTATGAGCGGTTCTATATTTATTTATTCCTTTTCCAAGAGCTTTCCTGTCTCATTAATGAGACTGTGTGTGTAGATTTTTATGTACATTGTTATTTTTTTATTAATTACTTTCCGGCACCCAATGAGAAGCCACTTTTGTAAGGCACATTTCCCTAACTGTATTTTGTAATCTTCCTTCTATTCTGAAGAATTTTGGAGAAAGTTTCACATCCGGGACCATTTAGTATTCGTATTTCTTTTAGTCTATTTTCAGCATGTATTCTCGGAGAATCGGTTTCCAGTTCGAAAACCTTTGGGTAAGTTCAGTACTCTCGAGTACGTCGTATGCTTTTTATTCAAGGGCGAGAGGGCTGTAAGAATATTTTTAAAAACAACAAATACCATAATGTTGGGACTTTGATAACAGTGACTTTAAAATAAAATATAGTGTTACAATATCATGAAATACCCAACGAAATAAAAGGGGGCAAGACTATTTCAAGTGTATATATTCATAAATAAAAAAACAAACTCCAAATAAGGATTCATTCAAACAAACTACATGTAACTAGATCAGGTGTGAGTGGACTTTTTTAGGGTATTGGCGATTTCCAATATATTTTAAAGTATTGTGGTTCATTCAGTGGTCATTCCTTATTAAAAATATTTTTTTTATTTTCTTAACACTTCTTTTTGACATTGCATTCCTTTTTTTAAAATACGACAGATTATATATTTTTTCTGCAAAAAACACGTTACACAAAATTATCAAACTGAATTCTTGAGCAACTTTGAGCAACTGTGAGATCGTAGAAGCATTCAATAAAGCGAGAACAGAACATACGTGAACCAGTGAATCTGAAACCTATCAATGTACTTTATTTGTTCGCTGCCGAGTCCTGCGCCATCGCGTAACAGGACATCAACGCGAGAACCCAATCCCGGGGAAGATTGGGATGTGGAAAGATGTCTCAATAGCCAGTCCCGTGCCATCATGGGAAGAGCTAATCATCAATATTTATTTTCCCTTTCAGTCGGCGTGTGGGGAAGAATTTATTTTTACGACTGCAATCGCAGTAAAGGCTTTTTTTTTGCTTTACAGTCCTAGAGAACGTATTAAGCGTCACCATGCGCTTCCTGTGAGGGGACATGTATCATCTACTCATTTATCGAAATAATCAGTCAAGGTCATTATAGTTACAAATCAATTGTGCAAAACCAATTCTCCAATCTAGCTGTCGTTGGTGTTCAATAAATATGTTTCTTTTAGTATGCGCGTCTTAGGTCTTAGGAAAGGCAGTTCCCCCCCCCCCCAAATGTTTTGGTGTTCCTCCGGTCCACCGTGATTGACTTAATGTCCATCCCTGAACTAGAGAGTATTTCACGTCAGTTCGAATAACCACAAAGTAAACAACAAAAAAGAAAGAATAACAGAACTGGATATGTATATTTCGTGATTTTTCCGTTTATAACTTTTCAAACCCAGGCCGCATTATTCTTTATATGAAATTCGCTTGGTAAATATTTGTTCTCTGTAATTTTTGAGAGTTCGTTTGAGATATTCTTTTGAGAGTTTTGTACTTGATGCAAACTGCAAGTTTGTGAAAAGAATATCTTACAGTGGAATGTAAAGATCGCTTTTTTCCTACATATTTATGTTTAGTTATCTTTGTGTGCTAAAAAAAATACCGCTGCCTTCACGGAGTTATGCGATGCGAATAGCAATTTTTTTCGACTGCCTGAGGTCATTTATAAGCGAATGTTTTCAAATCTCAAGAGATATTCCTGATCATGCGGACAAAAACATTTGTTCGATCATATGAAAATAAAAAGAAAATACAGAAAAAAACTAGTTTAACTTTTTTAACTTGACCTTAATCTTTGAAAACGATGTTTCTCGCATTTAGAACAGTTCACACAACGAAGACGTTGCTGAAATTTAAATTGTTACAGGTAACAACAAATATTAAATGTAAAAAAAAAAGATGAAAGTGCAATCCAACTATGATGTAAACGCAATATGTCTATAAATGTAAATGTTTAATGTAACATGATTAAATGTAAATGCAACTATGATGTAAGGATACATCGATAGATTCACTGAAGACTTATACACTCATGTCCATAAATTAAAGATAATGCCAGTTCTATCAAATGAAAGTTCGGGAACAAAGTAAACGGGACTTATTCATAAAGCCCGTTTATAAAACGAAAGATAATTGTATTTTAATTTTCAATTTTAAAGTTTTCACGCTATTTTTATCATATAATCGTGTAGCACAAAATCCCCTAAATGTTTGCTTTTTATAAGTATACTCTGCATGCTATAAAGAATGTTTAATATAACTTAAAAAAATTTCTCTTAAAATTAAGAAAAAATTTCATGTTCGTATCGCTTTTTCAAACAGTTGAGAATTTTGTGTGTGCATATATATATGCACACACAATGGTGTAATAACAAATCTAACATTGCAATGATATGGAAATAATATCGGCATTTTTTTTTTATCTCTTTCCCTTTTCATTTCTTTTAAAACAACATATTGCCTAGCCAATCTTGTGTTCTTCATCAAATATTTTCAAGAATCTAAATTTCTGCCACCAATGAAAGATTACCGCCTTCACTACGAAGGAAATCAAGGACAAGTATTTCAATACCATGGACAAACTGCATCTCTTAAAAACACTAGCGCTAACAACCTGACTAAAAGAATTAAAAATATGTACAAATCAAACATAGAAGGAAGAAAATATCAGTGCCTGTGCGGCGCGCCACCAAACCGGATGTGGCTGGCTTTTGGTAACCCGTACGGTGTACGGGCTGAACATTTAAGAAAAAGTAAGACCAATAAGGGTTCGTACATAAGATAAGTATGTAGAAGTTTGCGAGGGAACTATACGGCTCATTCCACTAACCCCTTGGGGATTTCTTTTGGGCTATCATTCTTTCAACCAACTTTCTCCGAGGAAAGAAAGCATGATTATTCAAATGAAGTTTAATATATATATTCTGTATTCGTGAACTTTGAGAGTTAGTGAAGTGAGGATACATTGGAAGTGAAGCGAATTGATGAGAAGCTAGCAAACCGGTAATAGTACGTATACGTAAACAGTGTACGACGCGAGAAGCTGGAAATTCGGAAAGTGTTTAGTTTCACTATTGGAGAAGTGTTTGAGGCCACGTCTAAAGGATTGCAAGAGTTCAGGTACTGTGATCTTATTTCAAGTAGAAGTTAGAGAGTTAAATTATTAGGGCGCTTCTAAAGTAAAAACAAGCTCTGTATATGTTATCATAAGCATAGATTTGCACGATCGTATATATTATCCCCACGCCAACTTGCCTCACCTACGTCCTCTAATTGATCACATTTATCTTAATTAAAGTGCTATTTGTGTCTGTGTTGAATATAGAGATAAATAAATAATTGAAGTTCATCGTGTCGTCTGATCATTTAGTTCCCACACATCTGGCCAAGTCACAGGAAAAAGGAATGTAAATTCCTTATAAGTTTACATTTTTACCAAATTAAACCGTTCTGAAAACCGAGAATTTCATTTAAAAGGGTTCACCATTCCTGTAGTCCAGAGGTGGGGATCCTTTTTACCATTAGAGGCCGCATGTAAACTAAGTAGTAATAAAGGAGACCGCGTAGGCTGACGTACTTATAAATGCAACTTTTATGAAATTATTACAGTTTTTGTATGCATTTAACAATTCTTGTGCATTATATAGGAATATTGTTTAAAAAATTTAAATCCTTTTTTATTCATTACTTGACATGAAAAGTTATAATATAAAATATTTTTGTACTCACATAAAGGTAAAACCTTGCTATAACATTCATCATTAATATTATGTTTGTATAAATTTATTAAATTCATAGATATTGCTGTAATTTTCTATATTTCACTGTTGGTATTTATATTTATGTAATATCCAAATACCAAAGTTTTATCCAATATTATATTTTGTGTTTCTAGTTTAACACTCCAATATAAACACGTCATGTGGCGGCGTGCTTGACAAAGATACAGGTCATTTTTTTTCTCTCATAGTTAGCATTCTTTCATGTAAGTTTTTGCTTAGTTTTTCCTGAACAAAATTATTTTTATATTTATCTCTTTCTAAGAAACCTTTCCTTTGATAATTTGATTTAATTTATTTTATTTTTCTGTCTTGCAAAATACACGTGTGTTAGTTTTAGGCCTGACATTCAATATGGCTCTGTTTTTTCTATTATGTCGAAAATTTCTGCTGTACAGGGAAGGTGGATCCATAAAGTATACCTAACCCTAACTTGCTAGTCCTAATTCTGTAAGAGCTTTAGAAATCATAATAGGTCTCCATTTTAGTCCATTGACTCTTTTGGTTTCTTCCATTTTAAAGTTCTAACTCTGTTTCCTGCTATACATACGTTTATTTATATCTTGTACAATATACATTTCCACCATTTTTTTTATAATTATGCGTCTTAAAATCTGGTTTCTATATTCTGGCTTTGTTAGTTAATAGTTGTCTTGTTATTTTTTCAATTTATTATAATATATATTCATATACTAAATATAAATCTACACCAAGTCTTTTTTAAAAACGGTTTTATTCAACGAACAATATTTGCGTCTTTTGCCGAGAGAAAGTGGACACGCAAGTGTAGTCTAAGGGGCTATCACTGTCCAGCTGTCTTAAGTACCCTTCTTAGGGCGAAGTAAAATTTGAAAGTTAAGCATGACATATGAGGCTATAAAAATAATGATCTGGGATTAGAAGTGTTCTGTTTGGGGCCATCTGTTCCGCGAAATAATTGGGTACTTAATTTAAGACTTGAAAATATAACGGAAAATAAAAGTTAAGTGTTGCATAGGGAATTTAATTTAAGGTCTAATTTAATTATCCTTACATAATACATATATGCAAAGATTTGAGTCAAACTACATAACGTGAAACCTTAATTATTCCTCTGTATGAGCATGTGTAGTAGTTGTTGGCATGCTGCACTAGATGGCGTTCTCGCAATTGAAATGTACAATTGGCTGCTCCCAAGAGCAGTTATTAAAACATGCATGCATTCATGCCGTTTTTTATTCAATTCCATTGAATGTCCAACAGTTGTTATCTTGTTAATTAAATATTTAATATAATTGCTAGCTTTTACAAAGGACACACAAGAAACTCACTGCGGTCGCATGCGGCCCCAAGGCCAAGTGTCCCCCCCCCCTCTACTTTAGTCCCCCTCTCCAGAGCAAATTCGGCAATATCAGACACAGTTCCCAAATCCTATTTTCCTGATCCTTAATCAAATTTCAAAAGGGCCCCCAAACGATTTCTGCGTGAAAGTCTCAAAGCCTATTTTTCACTTCGTCGAAAGCGAGATGTTTGATTTTCGTGTTTTTATCCTCAAAAAATATCCTTCCTTGTCCTTAATCGATGTATCCCGTGAAAGCAACAGAGAGAAGAGTAAAGTGCAAAAGATTCAAATTCTCTTTAGTGAATTTTTACCGGGATATTCTATTCGTTTTCTGCTGGATGCTCTCTAAAGGGGGCTGAAAAGTAATTCGAAACTGAGTTTCTTCACGCGTAAGTAAAATGTCACTACTTTTCTATTCCATGCCTTTATAGATACACGTTTTTTTTATTTCAATGATGTTTTTTAATACTTTCTATTAAAGCAGAAAGAATTTTTTCTTCGAATAACATATTTATTTCTTTTTCAGAGAATATGGTGATGTAAGTATTGAATATTTTAATGTGTGTGTGTGTATGTGTGTGCGTGCGTGCGCGTGTGTGTGCGTGCGCGCGTGTGCGCGTGCGCGTGTGTGTGCGTGCGTGCGTGCGTGTGCATTTGTATGTTTGTGTGTGCGCGTGTGTATTTGCATGTTTGTGCGTATGTGTGTGTATATGTGCCTGTGTGTGCGTGTATATGTGTATGTGTGATTGTATGTGTGTATATGTGTATGTGTGTGCATGTGCATATGCGCGTGTGTATGCGTGCGTGTATGCGTGCGTGTTTGCGTGCGTGTATGCATGTGCGTGTGCGTGTATGTATATATGTGTGTGTATGTGCGTGTGTAAGTGTATATATGTGTGTAAGTGTGTGTATGTGTACGTGTGTGTGCGTGCATATGAATTCTTTTACAACTATTATTGTTGAATGGAAAGATACCTTAAACTTCCACTTTTTAACAGTTTTTCTTCTATGGCTCGATATTTTTAAAAAGTTAAAACCAAATGAACGTTTGAAAATCAAAAAATCATTACACAAATTTTTATTATTAACGAAATAGATAATTTTTCATTAAGATTATTGAAAATCATTCACTGTATTTCCTTATAATATTTTTCGGTCATTCATAACTCTTTCCTTCAATCGTATCTATAGAATATACCAATTTTATGATTAGACGATGAAAAAGTTGATAGCGTTTTCAAAATATATTTTAATGTAAGATCTGGGATTATTATCCTAAAAAGAGCAGTCTTTCACAAAAATAGTATTTTTTTTTTTTACTTCTTTAATCTTAAAAATTCATTTATTTGAGCTTTCGGGAAGAAATTATATGGATTTAGGGTTACAAGATCATGCAAATATTTACAATTACTAAAAGTAAAAAAAAAATCTTACAAAAAAAGTTACTCATTATAGAATTGATTAACAAAACGTTTCAAAAGCCTACTGTAATTTATAAAATATAAAGGGAAAATATTATTGATTAGATCAACAAGATTTGTAGAAATTAAGTTAATTGAATGCTTGAAAATTTGAAAAAAATTACCCGAGTTCCAAGTAGATTACCAAATTCATAAAAACAATCCAAAGGGTTTGGACAAACTTGGAGAGAAATAAGTAATTTTCTGGCTTTTAAATTCGCTTTTTTTTTAACTAACGGTTATTTTATTTAAAGTTTTTAATAAAACTGCAGAACGGTTCCCCCTCCAAAATAATTCATTAATAAAAACTACTTAATGATTGGTCGAGTTTCTCTTCCAAACATAAATGTAGAAATGGCTGACCATTCTTGTCAGCCAATCACAGAAGCTCCTCTAGATATCAATGCATCATTTCTTTGCTGCAACCGGATTGTCTAGGCTCGTCTCCCTTTCCCAAACATGAAAATCCTTTCTAAATTTCAATTTTTTTATCTAACTTTAAATTCTCACCACACAAGAAATTTGTTACACAAAGAAAATTTTTAAATTATATTAATGTACAATAACTGCCTTTTGTTATCTTAATACTTAAGTTTTTTTTAAGTGATTTGAAAGCATATTAAGGTCATTCAAATCTCATAATAATACAGCTGCGCTCCAACAAAGTACCAATACCCATTAATAAAAACGCGTATACATTAAACCAGCGATACTACCTTGCGGCCCGTGGGCCGCATGTAGCCCACCGGTCCTTTCTGAGTGGCCCTGTCAAGGTCTGTTGCACTAACAAATTCAATTATTGAAGAACGATGTATTAAAAAACTAAGCGAGAAATTCTATAAATCAAGCAATCTCATATATCAATTTTACTATCGATATCGTGCTGGTACGAACTTCGTGATAATTTTTTTTTCTTTTTGTAATTGTAACAGTTAGTGATGACAAGAAATAATGGAGAAGTGACCACTTTATGGGTGAAGCTAATTTTTAATTAACATTTATGTCCTTCAATAGAAAAATATCTAAAGGCTATATGTTGTTTCCATATTATTGGGATCTTGTCTCTTTCGCAGGGGAAAACAAATGTGGATCAACAACTTGTTTGATTTGTCATGAAAATGCTGTATTTAAAATATATAATTTTGCTATACATCAAAGCAGAAATCTTTCAATAGCTCTTTTTCCTTGGGGATCTCTTTCAAAGAGAGATAAATTGGTTTTCTTAAAGAAATCTGTGCAACAGCAACAAAATATTTAAATGGGGGTGGGAGAATTGATGAAAGGAAGAAGTTACCGCATAACAGGGTAAAAAATGCATAAAACATGAGCTGAGTTTAATCTAATATATAAAATTCTCGTGTCACAGTGTTTGTAACTAAACTCCTCCGAAACGGTGTGGCCGATTTTTATGAAATTTTGTACGTATATTCAGTAGGTCTGAGAATAGGACGTGAACTATTTTTCATTCCGATATTGCAATTAGTTAAAAGATATTAATTAAAAACCTTAAAACGCTTAATTGTCTTAACCCTGCGCGTTATTTTTCCCGCCTAGCGTCGTGAATGAACAGAGGGTGAAATTTTTCCGTATTCTCGACGTTATTTAAGCCGCCCTCCGATTTTTGTTTTTTTAATCAGACAAAAATAATTACAGAATCGGAAAGATCATTTTTTTCGCCGCGATACAGTATAATTTTTTTTGCAAAATAATAATATTTTCTATTTTTTATGATTTTTTTAAAATTGAGTAAAGACCGATGCGTTTTTATGAAAATCTTTTTCTAAATCGTTGCGTATGAATTTATTTTCGTGTTATTATAACGATATTTTGTGTTAAATAAGTTCATGCGTTTTTCTTTTTGAATCAGTCATTTAAAAAATAAAATGCTGAAAACTTTTTTTTCTATGGTTTTATAAAAAATACTCAAAATTTTGACTCAATATTAAATAAATTTGTCATTTATTAAAATCGTCAAACGAAACTTTTTTTACGTTTGTAGAGTAATGTTGTCCAACTTTTGTGTGAAGATTGAAAAATGGGCTTAAAAAGTACGGACTTAAAAAAAACATTTTTGTGATTTTCGTAAAATACCGTTTTTGCGAGAAGTAATTTAAACAGTTTCTTTTTGTACATTTTTTATTTAAAAGTAATTTGATTTTGCAATTAATGTGTGAAATTTCAAAACTTTAACGTGAAAGTTAAGCTCTAAAAAAAATGAAAACTTTAAAAAAATTCTCAATTGCGTCGAGGTCATTCACTTTGCGTTAGCTTTCTGTTTGGAAGACGGGAAAGGTTGGGATAGCTTTGAGTCTTTCACTGATGCAGAAAAAGGAGAATTCCATCATAACATTGCTATTTGCGGCGGGACGCTCATTCATATAACGCATCACAACCGATAGTTTTTTTTATTCTTAAATATTGATTTATTGAAGAACAGTGGAATATAAGAAAAATATATCATAAAAAATATAAGGAAATATTCTGAAATATATTTTTATCACATAGTATTATTTCTTTTTGAATTTTATACTGTAAATGTGTAAATAAAAGCTTTTTACCATCTTTTTTGTAACTTTTTTTAATGTAACACTCAAAAACAACGCAGTAAAGAAATAAACAGTCGTTTCAATAGGTAACGGTAAGAATTTTTGCATTAATTATATTTGTGAAAAATTTAATCGCGTTTTTACTCCGTTATCATTAATTTAAATAAGTTTATTTGCTATACATTTAAATGTATTGCTTTAAATAAATATTTTTTTTAAATAAAGTAGTATTGTTTCCTGTAAATCATTAAACGAAATTTTTCAATCGTTATGTATGGATTTCTTATAATTATAATAAGTAAACCATCTAAACTAAAAAGGTCATACTTTTCTCTTTTGAAATCAGTGATTTAATAAATTTATAAATATCAAACATCATTTATTTAGTCACGATTCGAATTTTGTTCCCTTCAAAACAATAATACTTTGCCTATTTTATGATTCCTTCTAAAATGAATAAATATCGATGCATTTAAATGAATATGATTTTTAAAAAGTTCATTGATCATCTAGAATCAGTAATTTAAAATATAAAATGCCGAAAACTATCTTTTTTTTTTAAAAAAATTTTTAAAAAAACTTTTTTTTTTTACAAAATAATGATATTTTGCATATTTTATGATTTTTTTCTAAAATGAATCAATTTCGGTGTCGAACATTAAAAAAAATCCACAATTTTACTTCAAAATTTAAAATAGTAGTGAAATTTCGTAATTTGAAAATGTTAAACGAGAAAGCCATGACACGCACTCACGGGCCATGTACTCACTTCGTACACGTCACACCCACACACAAAAATCTGGCATCAGAAAGAAAGGAGGAAATTAACATAGGGATTAAGTTATACCCTCGGTAAAAGCCCGTGCAACGACGGGCAATGCAGCTAGTATAGTTATAAAATGAAGTCCGAAAATATGAGTTTTAATGTTTTGATCAATTTTCCGCTTTTTAAAAGTCCCAAAGTCCAAGCCAACCCGAACCCCTTCATTAATCCTCATGTTGTGGCCCGCGTGAAATAGTTGTCACATGTATGTGGCCCGGTGGAAGAAAAGGTTGAGAGTACCCCTGCACTCAACAGATGTTATTTTATTAAGCCCCTTCAGTCCAGGTTTGTAACAAGTATATTTTTAAATGAAAAATTCTGATTCATTACAGTTAAATTACTATTACCTTAATTTGAAAATTTTCGTATCAATACCTCCTCTCTAGTTAAAAATATACAGTGGACAGAATCAATCAATTTATTAGTTTTATTTTTCCAGAAACTAAATTATTTTGAAATTGATGGAACACATCCGCGAAGTATACACGACCCTTTGTAACCCTAAAGCAAAGGTCGGCAAACCACATCTCGTGAGTCGCATGTGGCGTTTTGCATAAATGGCTGCAGCTTTTCAGACATCTGATTTAGTGTATCATTAAAAAAATAATTGGCTGCTAAAAATTGTTTCGTTTTCTCTTTTCCCTTTATAATTATCCACCTATATTTGCATATATATTTAAAAATTTTATTGATTAAAGACAGTTACTTCTGTATTAAACTATTTTCCTTTAAACAAAGTTGGTTGAGAATATTGAAAATATTAGAACAAATTCCAAATCAAGGAAAGTCCAATCTATCACTAAAAATGCTGCAATTAAGAAACACTGAATTTCCAACAACGTTTATTTGTTTGGATACACATGTTCGGGAACACTTATGAAAGCACTTACCCCTGCCAATTGAAACGGCAAAAACACATTCTATATTCTATCACATACTAAAGGGTTAGTGTAAAAAGAGCGTTTAAAGGATTTACAAATGCAAAAATATTCGGAGTCAATTTTAATTATTTGTGAACATGAAATTCCTGAATAAAGCGCTTGAGTTATTATGGGAAGAAAAAAATCTTCGCGAGGGTTGAAAATTTAATTCTCAACAAGATACTGTAGCAATAGTTGTCTTGCATCAGGGGCATAGACGCCGTATAAAAAAATGATACAGGTCCCCCACGCTACAGAGAGCCCAACATACTTAAGCAGAAAATCGTTAAGTGTTAAAAGACCCCAAGCTTAATACTCTTTTATCTTGCATTGATCTGCAGAAAAAAAGTATCTTCCTATTGTTCTTGAAAGATTAGAGAAAAAATTAAGACTTTATTTAAATATAAGTATTAAATGGAACAAAGCAGTCTTGATTGCTACCGCCTCCCCCCTCTTGATTAAACGTAAGCATATACAAAAATGGCTGTTTGATACCTTAATTATTATTTGATATTTTAACTATTTCTATGTCAAAAGTTTGCTGATCCTTATCCTAAAGCAGAGGCCCCCGAAGTGGTGGCCCACAAGAAAATTTCGTGGGTCCCCAGAAAAATGTTGTACCCTTGGTAATGACCACCAGAAAATGTGGTAAAAGTGAATTCCCTTTTCTGGAGTAAACAGGCGATGAAAATTCTGATTCAATTATCCACAACTTATTTATGTGAAAAGGTCTTTTCTGTCATAGCCATCAAAACACTGTACCGATCTCAGCTTAAAATATATGTCGTACAATTACAACATTGGATCCAAATATCCGTCATCTTGTTTCAAGTAAGCAGAAACATCCATCCCACTAGGAATGTATAACGCTAAATATAATGTATAACGCAATGTATAATGATACACTTAAGCCATTTTTTAATTGTTTTTGTTTGTTTTATTATGGTTTATTAATAAAGCTTTCGTAATTTGATTACAATTGTTTCATTTTATAAACTAGTGTGACGTATGTGTCCCTTTGAGACATCTGGGACTTGCCTCCCACGGCCGGATCAGTTGTTAGGAGAATTGATGACCACATGTGCAAAAACACCTGCAGTCGCTAATATACTGCGACGGACGTGTCTTAGTTAGCCCCTGCAACCTTCGACACGAGGGGAAGCATTTCGCAACCACCGGATGTGGGGAGTGAAAGGGGATGCCGAGAGCGGACAACCGCATAGAGACGGCAAAGGGCCGTGAGAGAAGAGAGTGGACAGCGAAAACTTCACAGTGAACGGACACCAACAAAATCCCTCCCTCACAAAACTATTTTGGAACTCTAAAATCATCTCATAGTACAAAATTGTATATTGATGTAAATAATAGCTGTGACTTATTTAAACTAAATTATTATATTTCAATCACGCTACCTTTATTGAATCAAACATCACACTAGGTACATTTTTTGTGTTTTGGGATCACAATTTTTTGATGACTATATTTAAATCCCATTAGTTGTTCACAGGATTTAAATTATGAATTTATTGGTCCTTGAGGCCAAAAAGTTTGGTGACTGCTGCCCTAAAGCAGGGGTGGGTGGACTTTTCAAGGTTAAGGGCTACTTCTAATGTTTTTAAGGTGTCGTGGTCCACTCTGTCACGTAGGTGTGGTCCTTCTGTATTGAAATAGCATGTTTTTTAGCACTTGTTTCGACATCGTACCCTTCTTTTAAAATATGACAAAATACTATTTTTACTACAAAAACTCAAGGAACACAAAATTACCAAGTTGAATGCTTGAAAAACAATGAGGGACTGCTGGAAATTGGACGTATTCAATGCATCGAGTTGAGAAAATACGTGAATCGATGAAACTGAAACCGACTTAAGTAGTTAAATTGTTCCCTACCGAGTCTCGTGCCATCGCGGGACATGACATCAACACAAGAACCCAATCCCATGGAATCGCGGGAAGAGATGATCATCAACATTTATTCTCCTTTCAGTCGCCGAGTGGAGAATTTCCCCCCTAGAGCGGCACCGAACATGTTCAGGGTCATCGTTCACTTCCAACGAAGGTACATGTGTCGTCTACACATTTATCGAATCATTTGCTTAAATAAACAGAGTCGCAACGATTGTGAAAAGACTATTCTAAAATCAAGTTGGTATCAGTGTTCCATATTAATAGTTTCTTTTAGTATGTGTGTCTTGGTAAAGGCGATCACTCCAAAATGTCTTGGTGGTCCACCAGTCGATCGCGATCAACTTAATGCCCATCTCGCCTCTAAAGGATTAATAGAAGTATCATCTTAAGATAATTTAACAATTACAAACCGCAATTGCTGATTTACATATTTCCATACTCCCTATCGCGTTTAAAAAGTACACGCTTTACGCATTTCTTAATAAATGTCTGTCATTGTAAAGATATTTTGTCACATATTCCGATATTGTAAAAGAAAAAAAACGTTTTGTTTTAGTATTATTCAGTAACAAAAAATTCCATCAAATAAATTTCTACGATTCATGCGCTACAACAAAAATATGCACTGACCTTCTTGAAAGTGGGGCTTCTAGGGTGCGTGGAGGGTGGCGAGACCGGTCGTCCACTCCTGTCCACCCACATGTACGCAAAGGTGGGAGACCAATGTCCAGGACGATGTAGAAGCACCGAGCTAACGTCTGCGATCAACGAGTATAGATCACCACTATCCAATGATGAAATCTAAAAAAAAGTAAAATTCTAATATAATATGAAGTCCGCAAAAATATAATTGGATAAAACAATCACGTGTTCAAGTGAAGGGAAATATTATTTATTTTTAGAAATTACTTTCAATTTTTAAAGAAAAGTTTCGACCGATCTAAAGGCGCACGAGTCAGTTTGTAAGATATTCGGTACTTTTCCGTTTCGATTGTGCAAATCTTGCCAAGCAGACTTTATTGGCGTCAACACACAATATAAGCATTAAAAATATTATAAATGTCAGTTCTCATTGATATTTCATCTATTTTTGATGTATTATAAAAAACGTTACTGAGATAAGAAAGACCACGGCTTGATTTGAAATGTGGTGGCGAAAGGTTACAAGCGGAAAAACTTCGTTTGGCTTCGGTTGTATCATTTTTGGCGACTTTATCGCTTGCGGCGGCAAAACGAAAAAGTACCAGATATTCTTTTACCCAAGAAATCACGAAAAAATCTGTCAAAATACTGGTTTTAATCCTTTAGGGTAAATTAAAATGAGACTAGCATTTCGAAATAGGCAAGTCGTAGTAATGATTTAGGTAAAAGTATGCAAGATGAGTTTTAATTAACTAAGTTAATTTATTACACATATACAATGGGTGATTGATAAGTAAGGCCTCCAATAGTATAAAAAAAAGTTTCCGACAAGGTAAAACAATAACAGAGATATCAGAATGAGGGAAATTTATTTCTCTTACATATTGTAAACTCATTTCTCAACATAGTCACCACTAACAGCTACACATTTGTTCAAACGTTCTAATCAATTGTTCTATTCCGTCTTTTATGAAGAAAGATTCTGGTTGGCTGCGTATCCATCTGCGCACGGCTGCTTGAACTTCGGCAACCGTTGAATAACGTTGATTTTTCAACGTCTCCTTCAATTTTTGGAACTAAAAGTCTGACGAAGCCAAATCTGGGCTGTAAGGAGGTTGTGGAACCACTGTGAATTTCAGTTTTCCTATAACGTCTTGTATTTGTGCACTTTAATGCGATCTTGCATTGTCATGATACAATAGAAAGACGTTTCTTTCCGGTCTGATTCTGCGGATTCGTTACTTGATTGATCGCAATGTTGCTCAATACCTGTCGGAGCTCACCGTCAATCCTTCAGTCAGAAATTCCGCGTAGTGCACACCAATTGCATCCCAAAAGATGGTGAGTATGGCTTTTGTTATTGACATTAAAGTTTTGAATTTCTTGACACTCGGAGAACTACGATGATGATATTCCATGAATTGCCTCTTGTTTTCTGGGTCATAATGGTGAATCCAGGATGCCAAAGTTCAGGCAGCCGTAAGCAAACGGATACGCAGCCAACCAGAATCTTTCTTCATGGACGGAATGAAGAAATAGACAGAACGATTCAACAAATGTGTAGCTCAGTGTTTCTCAAACTGTGGGGCGTGCCCCCCTTTGGGGGGTGATAACCGTTCGGGGGGGGCGGAGCATATTGAAAAGGCGAAAATAAAAGGTTATTTTAAAAAAGTATTAATTTACCAACAATCTGACATAATCAAAAAATAAAATACACATTTACACTGATATAAGATTCTTAAAAGCATATAAGTACTGAGCAAAGTATTTTGTAATTAATTTAACAATTCTAAGTAAAGAACAAATTTATTAATCATCAGTGACCCCACGGGCTTCTCATACATAAAATTATATGCAAAAATTAACACTTATCTTGATAATTTGTACGGATTATAATTAATCCCTCAAATGCCGATTAAAAATTGCGCGATCTCTCCAATGTCATCGTTTAACACGTAGGCGAGCGTATGTGGTTTATTGGGAGGGTAGAAAAGGAATAAATAAGCGAATCCTCTGAAAGAAGTCAAACCTTCGCAAATACTGTGAAGGTCATTTTATTGCATTCCAAAGCTTTCGAAATAATTTTATGGAAAGCAGTTCACAGAAAAGATTGTACTTCGTAAAGACGTATATATACGTCCAAGACAATCAGCCCACTGGTTGAGAGAGACATTTATATACGCTGGGGGCACTTAGGAGGTAAAAGTCGTGTTGTAAGTTAAGCGTCAAAATATAGTATTTTTTAACTCAATTCATTGTTATTGTATGAAAGGGGGGTGAGGGCAATGAAAATGATGATTGAATATTGGGTCGCAAATATTGAAAGTTTGAAAAGCACTGGCGTAGCTGTTAGTGTTGAATATGTTGAGAAATGAGTTTACAATATGTAAGAGTAATAAATTTCCTTCATTTAGATATCTTTTGTTATTTTATCATATCGGAAATTTATTTTACACAATTGGAGATTTTATTCTATTACTTTTCAATCATCCCTCGTATAGTTAAGCTATTATAAAAGCATATACAGTCAACCCAGATTCAATGATTAACTCGAGACCGAACACTCTGTTCGTTAATTTGGGTTTATTCGTTATATCGGGTTTGAAAAAACACTTATTTTTTTTCACTACCCTTTTGAAAACTCTATAATAAGCCTCCATACAAAAAGCCATAGTCATAAACAACCCATTTTTATTCAACAGCTAGAAATACTATTAGTGAATTATTACGCACCGTTTAATTGGAAATTTTAATATACTGAGCAATGGATGTTTGACAATCTTTAGTTCTTGACTCGAAAGAATCCTGTTTTAACTTTATTCAGGTAATGAAATACTGTATCATTTACATCCTGGTAAGGTATGTTTTCACAGTTTCCAAACAATATAAAGCATTAGAAAATGTAGCAGTTTTAAACTGGAATTTCATTATCAATTTCTTCATCAGAATCGCTATTTATTATAGTTCCGACAAATCAACAATTTTCTCGGCTTCAGGTTCACAGATTGGCAGTACGTCATTAAATGTACATAATCGTTAAAGCCTTAAAACATCCCTTGCGTTATGTAGTCGGATGAGATGAAAAAGGGAATTTCCTGTCCTATTCAAAACTCAAACGGTACCTTACACTCCTGACTCATCTGCACTTATAAAGTCTAATAATGGTCTGCAACCTATCTCGTTGAAATTTGCTGCATCAAGAAAAGTCTTTTCCTGTTCCGGACAGAAAGGATACGCCATTTGAAGATAAATCCAATTTGTTCTTATACAAACTAATAAAAAAAAATTTCAGCTGTTGAAATAATTCGTTAATTCGGGGTTTATTATTCGTTAAATAGAAGTTTTTTGACTGCATTTTAATATGGAAAAGACAAGAATTCGTTAATAGGCGAAATTCATTAAAAAGAGGTAGGGTAAATGGAGGTCCGACTGTATTTTTGATAAAAATAAGCTAACCCTATTTTAACATAGCGGTTCATGCGTCTTGAAAAACTGAGAAAAGTAACCGCGGGAAAAAATTTGTGTAGGGAAAAAGCGGATGCATATTCACGTTAACCAAAAGTTTGTTTGAGAAGAAATAAGTATTATTCAATGGGAAAAACCATGTATAACAAATTCATAAGGAGAAGTCCACTCAATACATTCTTTTGTGCATCCATGTTCACATTATATCAGTGCTTCTTAAGGTTTCAACATCTACGACCCAATATCCAATCATACTTTTCATCGCCCCCCCCCCTCTATACAATACAAATACATTTAATTCAATAATACTATACTTTGACGCTCTCGCTAAGCCAAAACATTAACCGCCTCGGACGTATATATACGTCTTCCCGCATTACGATCTTTTTTGTGCCCTTTATCTATTCCGAAGACTTTTTAATGCCATGAAAGGACATTGAAAGTGTTTAAGAAGGATTTACTTATTACGGAAGATTTGGTTATTTTATTCCTTTTCTCCTCCCCTCCCCCACCAACATATAACATACACGCGGTACACATATGCGCATCACATACGAAAGCGATGCAATTGGGAAGCGAATCGCGTAACTTTTAATCGGCACAGTTAAGGGATTAATTATCAAGATAAATGTTAACTTTGTGTATAGTTTTATATATGACAAGCTCATAGGGTCATTTATAATTACCAAAGCTGTTCTAAACTTAGTATTGTTAAATTAATTTTAAAAAATACATTGTACAGTACTGATACATTTATAAGTGTAACTGTGAATTTTTCCTTATGCTCGCGGCTTCTCGTACAGTTATCACGCCTACCCTAGGGGGCCTGCTTCACAGTCTGAGAAACGCTGCATTAAATATCAGTATTAAATTCCGGCTTGTTTCATTTACTAACTAAAACAAAATAAACAACACATACATATTGCCTCAAGAAATGATAAAAATTTGAAATGAAAATATACTACATATAAAACTAGCGACAGCCCATCCGCTCAGTTGGGTATTTCATGGTGTTATATCCCCATATATTGTATTTAGGATATTGTTTTCTAAGTCCTTGCATTTATCTTTTGATTGTATACAAAAACATTTTTACAGCCGCACTCTCTGGATATACAAAAGACAGGATTTGAATTTCTGAAATGGAATGCAGTTATGTTTTACGCGCTCGTAACCCCACCTCTTACGAGTCGATTTCCGCAAAACTCATTCTTAGCGAACTTCTAATTAACAAAAGAAACATGCTTACCAAATTTTAAGTTTGTAGGTATTAAATGCTCAAAACCAGAATTTTTCCATTATAACACAAGAATAACTCCCTGCATAACCCTTAGAAGTCGGATTTCCTCAAGACCTTAAACTCAGTAATTCTATACATATAACAAGATTTTTTTTTTTTAATTTCAAGTTTGAAAGTCTATTGATTCAAAAACAAGAATTTCTTTTTTATGTATAACACCCTCGAGAACAATTTTCTACAAAACACAGTCATAAGGGATCTCTAGTTAATAAAAGAAACATTTCTGCTAAATTTCAAGTCACTAGTGTAATAGTTCAAAAGGATATTTTTTTCTCTATAATTCCACCACAACCTACCTCTATACAGATAGTTTTTGTGCAAAACCTTTTCTTAGCCGATCTCTACTGAACAAAAGAAACGTGCCTGCTATATTTAAATTTGGTACATCGTATAATTCCGGAGATCGTAATAAGTGAGGATTTGAGACACTTTTCTTCCTTTTCCCGCATTGGCCTCATATATAAGGGTAATAAATGCAATGTAAATATTTAGTTTTGTTTATAGTTTGAATTCGTATTATTTTATTATTCAATTCCTACTCTATTAGCTAACTCTCTCTTATGTAACTATATTTATTAATATATACATTAATCTTGTTCAAATTTTCCAATCCTTAATAAAATACTTTCTATTCATCCAATCGAGTTCAAATAAATCTTTTTAAACTTGTAGTGGATCACACTTGATGTTAATACAGTTTTTTCAAATATTAATTCATGAATTAAATTAATTACCGGTTTTCGACGCCCACTTAGATTCGTCTCTATTGTTGTAACAGTGTAACTGTTAAGACAATGACAAAAGTTGGCGTCAAAAACCGGTTTTTCAGCCAAACCGGGTGTGCATTGTTACAACAATCCAGACAATTCATGCTCTTTTTTCAATTCCAACTATTAGTTCACTCTCTCCCTATATCTTGTTCAAATTTGCAATCTTTAATAAAATACTTTCAATTCATCCCTTCAAAGCAGGAATTGACTTTAAAAAAATTTATAGTACTTGTTTTTATTTTATTTCATATTTTTATTTATAATATTATTTTATTTTTATTATTTTATTCAAAGATTTACAATACAATCTGGTAGACAAAAGCCTAAATAAAAACATTTTACTAAAAATAATTGTAAAAACATAATAAAATACTATCATAGATATTCATGAAAGATACTTAAATGACAGTCTTTATCAAGCAAACTTCACTCTTCTTTTAATTAATCTTACACTTTTAATAATATTTAATCGTACATATTACATATATCAACACAAAATATCAAATTAAATTTTCAAAATTATTTCAAAAACGAATACATTTTTCAACAAAACACAACAAACTCAAACAAAATGTGAAAATCTTTTTCGAAAAGAACCTTATTCCTACATTTTCTAGAAGAATCAAGTTTATCTCAAATAACAGACGATTTTTATGCACATGCAGTCGCTATGGCAACGAGAAGTATTTATCGCTTCAAGACACATTTTTCCGATCTGAAATAATCATGACTACATTTATGTTACACGTAACAACCAAGTGCTTTTCATACGAGAAATGAATGACCCAATTTGAAACCGGAGAAGTGAATTCAAAATGTTTTCGACTTTCACGGGAACATAAGGAGATGATTAGAACAAAATAAAAAAAAAACTGTTCCTTTCAAAATTGAACTAATTTGTACTTGGAGTAGAAATAATCTTTAGTATTATTCAGTGTATTATACTTTTTAATGACTTTAAAGACAAAAACTATGGCAATAATTAAAAAATAAATAAATCTAAGAAAATTATTTTTCTCTTTCGACCATCTCACGTAAAAGGAGTTTTGCTTATCTCATCATATTAAAGAAAAATCGTACTTGAGTCTTAATAGTTGCTTGTATTGGAATAATTATTTTTTTTAAAAAAATCTTACAATCTTATATATAAATATTTTTGTTGAATTTGCGAATTTTTTTTAAGGTATCCGACTACCCTAAAATTGTACATTTTGCCAAAAATTGACCAAATTTTTATGATTTTGTTTTATAGACGATCTTATTAGCTTTATAAAAATACCAAGTTTATTATTTTCCGTTCACTAGACAAAAACTAGAAGTGTTTTAGCGAAAGCAGATGTCATTGCTTTAAGCAAGATGTCATACTTTAAAACGCGTTTTACTCGAAATGTTTTTTTTAAAAATGCTCAAACAGGGCCAGAGATTGCTCAAAAAGTTTTGAACATAATTAATTGAAATTTTTGTCTGTGTATGTTCTGTATAAAAGTAGAAGTGTTTTTTTTTAAACCTTCAGATAGATTTATTTATCAATCACTGTTTATTACAAAATTTATGGTCCCTTACGTAAATATCACTGGTTTTGAAGCAATTTCATATAATAACTAAGATAAAGTGCTCTAGTTTTTGTAAAAATTAAAATTTCTCTTATCCTGATGGTCATTTCAAAAATGAATAACATAGCAACACATCAAAATTAAAAAAATGAAAATGTGTTTATAAACTTTTGGTACAGAATGGGCCGCGTTTATGTTATTTTTTGTCAATGTTTACCCATTTTTTTCCTATTTTAGCAGTAATAATTTTTTTTTTAATTTTAAGACATTTTTTTAGAATGTTCTAAACAAATCTAAAAACAAAAAATGCCCATATCTCCATTTTTTCAAAAAAAAGTTGTCACAAATAGTCGGAAAACACAAGTCCTATTATTTTTAAAAGAGAAGTGAGAGAGCAATATAAGTTGTTTTTTAATACATTCGAAAGCTTAATGGTTAGCCTAGGATATCAATAAATTATATAATAAAACATTATCGTGAAGTATCCGGCGAAGAGGGTAGGTAACAGTTATATTAATTGTTACAAAAAAGATTTTGTGGGACGCATTTCGGGTTTCTAAACCATATATTTTTTTTTTAAATATGTAACTTTTTTAATTGTTTTATATAATAAATCCTTTAATTTTTGTCGTACTTCAGTAATCAATAGACATAAAAATGGATGTTGGTATATATGACCTCGCTTCACTCTAACACCGTTCAACCGATCTCTGCGAAAATTAGAATTTATATATATATGTGTGTGTGTAATTTTGGGGGAGAAGGTTTTTGTGCTATCCTCTTTGTTGCAGCTCCCCACAACGTATCGCTACAGCATATCAACTTCTGCACCGTTCAATCCATCGCCAAGTTGCCAACAGGGTCACCAAAAATGATGCAAACTTGGCTCTTCGCCAACATATCGCTATGTTTCTTTTGAATCGACATTGTAAGGAACGGCATTGCTTGCGAATATTATCATTTTAACATAAAATTAATACAACAGAAAGTAATATTAACGTATTAAACACACAGATATAAATTATTTGCACTATTTTACGCGTTCATTACTCAAAATTCGTAACAATGTGTTACTTTTGCTGAGCAGAGATTAGTTTAGGAAGGTGTTTTCAAAAATCGACCCAAAGGAGAGTTACGGGTCGTTATAAATAAAAAAAAATCCTTTTTATCAGCTATTAGACCTTCAGTCTTTAAATTTAACAAATATAGGTTTTTTGTTCAGCTGAGATATTCAAAAGGCTTTTTTTTTTGCTCAATTTGCAATTCACGTAAAACTAACTCATGAAAAACTTCTTTATCCTTCAATCTGTATTGTTTAATTTTTCAATTCACCCGTGCCAAGAACGGGTGTAGCAGATAGTTACGTTATAATTTATTTTAATGTATTCATCCCTTTATACGGAAATGTGTACTTTAAATGTTTTGAAACAATACGAATTGTACAAGATTTTAATTACAGAAGTCTCGAAATAGATTACATGACATGCAAGACTTTTATATATCCAAGTTTTTTTTTAATCATAAGAAAATAAATGTAGATGACAATTTTTTCTAAATCTTTACTTTAATAATATTTTTTAAAATGATTCTGTAATAAAAAATTTTATTCATTTTCTCAGACTCGATTTAAAAATGTATAATTTAAACGAAAAACTAACAAAAAAATTGCAGTTTTTAAGGCAATCTTAATCCCTTAAAAAATCGTATGTAGGGATTAGAATGGTTTAATTTCTTTTGGAAACTAAAATATTATAATCCAAATTTTCTTCTGGCCTCTAAAAAATACCCCCCCCCCCCAATCTCAATTCTCTCAAAAAAAAATCATTTAAACTTTTCTCAAAAGAAGAATCAAGATAAATGCCACAACTAGAACCTGACAATCGAGACGAATAATCAAATCAGATTTTAAAAAGAACCTGAAATACAACAAACGGCAAACTTAAATAGCGTTGCTATGACAACATAGAACACATTTTCTCTCACTTTTACATGCGTTCCGTTTCTAAGATAACTAGAAGCATTTCTTATTCTAATAATAAACATTTTATAAAAAAAAAGGGAGTTTTTTTTTAACTTCTAGCTCCAACTTTACAGAACAACTGATCGTAATTTCTATGTTCCACAGAGAACGTGCACGGTTTATCTTAGCGAAAACTACACCTACTTAACTGGCATTCAAAATACAACAGAATGAAAAAAGTGAGAATTCTGCAAATCAAATTTTTAGACGAATGACACAAAGTACAAGCAGTGACACCCTCATAGATTAGCAAATTTTTAATTGTTGCCATTGAGATTATCCGTCGGCGCTTTCGTCTCCAGGTGTTTTCGAATGTAATCCCCCCCCCCTTCCCTGAAATAAGAGAGATAAGTGTAACGCTACTGAGTAAAAGCGTGAAGTGTTTGATACAACAACTCGATGAAATCGATGCTTTATATAGTTGCAAAAGGAAATTAACTGTTTTGATATATCTTGGCTTTAAAGGAAATGACTTAAGATGTGTTCTTCGGGTATATCATCCACATAAGTTCTTCTGGTATGTCCGTGAGGGGTATACGTTCCTCCAGTTGCTTGCCAATCATGGACAATATGAGTTTGCTGGGACAAATTAGATGAAAGGATGAACACAAGACTGCTTTGCTTCCACCCCTGTCACGTGAGCTTTCATGAATCTTGTTGGGAATATATTCATTTTCGGTAGCATGGAATAATAAATAGGCCCTTAGTGGGTCATCACATTATACCGCTAAGCTAGCTTTTCCCTGTTGAATGATGAAATGGATTCATCTACAGAGGAAACGGAATTATATAATTACTCGTCGGGTCAAAATCGCTAATATATTATGCTGCTTCACTTGTATGCATATACTTTCCTTTACATGGTTTGAAAGTTTGTTTCCCTGTTTTCGTTATATTTTTGTTCTTGGCCTATCCTCATTTATAATCATTTTGTCCAGTGCCAGAGTCCCATTTCGACAAAGAAGATTTCCTCCTCAAGTTATTTGTTTTGAATTTTGTTCGGATATAAAATCAACACATATTCGTGTCAGTTTTTCAACCTCTGACAATAAAGATTGGTGAATAGTCCTGTAGCATTAATGTAGATGAAATATTAACAAAAGGTACCTTACTGTCCTTCAAAATAGGCACCTCTCATAACAATGCACCCCAGAGATCTGCTATACATGTCCTGAAACTTTGCAAGAAGTCTTCTTTTGGGATGAAGTTCTAAAGCCTCGTCACGTTTTGTTGGTTGTGAGGAATATCGTCGAATCTCTTTCCTTTCAAAGCAAGTTTGAGTCGTGGGAATAGGAAGAAGTCTGAAGGATTGAGATCTGGCGAGAATGGTGGATGTTCAATTTGCACCACCCCCTTTTTTACCAGGAACTGTTTGACGATATTGGCTGTTTGAGAGCAAGCATCGTCGTGAACAAAAAAATCAGGAACCTCGTTGTGTGTACTGGGGTCACACCCTGCGCAGACATTTTATGAAACGGACCAAAATTTCAATGTACCCTTCAGAATTCATCGTCGTTCCCTCAGGTAGAAATTCATTTTGGATAATATTTTGACTGTCAAAAAAGGTGATCAGCATCGTTTTGATGCAGGATTTTTCTGTTCTGACCATTTTTGACGGGGTGATGCAGCAGAACACCATTCCATGTTTTGCCATTTCGTTTCAGGGTCGTACCTGAGACACCAAGACTTTAGGACACCAGGCAGTTTCTTTTGGTGTCTTGCCAAGCTTAAGAAACAAAAACTTTAAATTGATGTTTTGTTTGTTCATTTTCCAGTTTTTGATTAAGAACCAACGCACTAAACAAGAACTTTGTAAAACAAGTCTCTCACGGAAGAAAAACGACACTTAACTGAACAACGGTGGTGACAAATGGTCAACACCTGCCGCTATCATGTGCTTTGTTTTGTTTCGCCAATGTTGCCAGATTGGCCGTTCTTACTTCATTATCCGAACTTTATTGTCAGAGGTGTTGTATATGAATACAAACTTGATAATAACCCTACAAAAACTACACGCAATATAAACTACGCAGAATAGGGAGAATAGTGTGAGTGATTGAAAAGTACAGCGTTGGTCATTTTTACCACAAAATGAGCCACGTGAAGCTACTTATAATTTTTACAATTTCTATTAAAAATTCTGCTCCGTTATTTTTAGTTAAATATTGATTTGCGAAACTCATACAATTTTCCCATTTCGTAGGTTTTTGAAGTGAAAACTTCTTTCGCGGCGTTGGGCACTTTTTGGTATGGGAAAATCTTATGGGTTCGCGTCACCGACATGCTCTGACTGGCGCACGCGCAGTGTGCTGTTCGCCTTGGACACTTTTTGGATGGGTGAAATCTCGTGCGTTCGCGTCACCGACATGCTTATAGCAGTATATCTGTAGCTATACAGCTGACGTATAGTGCTGTGTATATCTTATAAGTGAAATTCAATAGATTTAGTGAAAAGTTCAATGTGTATATACTGTGCATTGCTCGTTGAGATTCCGAGAATGGGCAATACATATTAATGGTTGCCGTTTATATTTCGCCTGGAAAATCTGTGAGAGAAACACAACAATTTTTGTTCGAAAATTTGATGATTTATACAAAAGAAGGTTCTGAAATACTCGAAAAAAGATTTGGTGAAAAATATGATAATGTACCGATGATTTTAAGTGAAGAATTCAATATTAACTTTGAAGATGATAAAAATCTACCACTAATTGAATTTCTAAATGAAACAATTTAAATATGTCCAATGATCGAAAACTCAGTACTACAAAATATAAAACGACGATCGATGCGGTTTCTACACGCGATACTTAGATAAATTTGAATCAAACATTTTCCTTTTTTGCTTTAGTTACCAAAAGCCTATTGTATCTTTTTATGGAAACAAAATGAAATAATTGAAAGCACAAAAAGTCTATAAGTATTGTTGAAATTAATGATGACAATGATGCAAACAATTAAAATAATGTTAAAAATCAAGTACATTGAAATTTAAGTAAATACAAATACTATCCATAAATAATATGATTGTATATTCATTGTTATTTCAATTGAATTGTATAAATATTTTGTCATGTTCTTGTACAGCCCGTAATATATTTGAATTATAAAAAACCATATAAACATGCATTTAGTTGTTGCTCGGAGTGTCAATAGATGTGAAAACCAGATTGGTGTTGATAATTTTAATTCAAACATTTTGAAATTTCCAATTTTAATACTAAAAGTTCTAAGTTTTCACTTCTATCGCCAGTCTCTATAACTGCCAACTTGTTGAACATACTAATCAAATTAATATTTCTCTTTACCTTTATCAAAGTAATTCGATATGAATTATGATTTTTTTATTATTAATAATACATCCAACAATTTATAAAACTGATGATAAATCAATTAACAAATGCCATTTTAAATATATAACTATGAATTACAAATGCGAGAACTAATTTATTAAAATCGCAAAATGCATCATATAAGACACTAAAAAAATCGACTTTCACGACTTGGTTATTTTTATCCAACAGCTATTAACACTAAAGGATATAAAAGAACGGTTAAGCGATTCGATTGGAATCAAATAAAACTATAGTCTGAAAATATCATCGAAGACGTGACGAAAATCTCTGAGCTTCTCGGGAAAGAAATCGAAGATGGAGAACAATTTTAATCACGCAGTTATCACACACACGAAGAAATTGAAAATCAATTTCCCAAAAGAACTTGGAAAGTTAATGTTTTCTTCCCGCCGGGAATAGACTTTTATTCCAAAGAACAGACGATAATTTACCTGCACGTTCGTTGCCATAACGACAAGGAACATTTTCAGTTATCTAACACTCTTTTTCACTGCTAATCGCGATCGCTTGAAGAGCAGAACAAATAATAAACAAGGAATGCGGAACTTAAGTGAAGTGAAGAAACGAATCATTTCGAAGAAAGAAGAGTGGGGATTCGAATTAAAGATGTTATTTTTTCAATCGATGCTTTTTGATGTAACATAAAACATGAAAGTTTTCTGCTTATTTTATTTGAATAAAACATTCTAATTCAAAAACAAAATTCCAAAAATTGATTTTATTTTTTGCGATCTTAAGTTACAAAGTGTATTTTCTGAATTACATTCACGTATAGACTCTACCAAATTTCAAATTTTGATAATTGTTTTGAATTCAAATGCTAAAAGTAGTTTTTAAAGGAAAAGAATATAATATTCTTAGAGCGAAAACTCTGAAAATGGACTTCTCTGTCTTACCCATAATGCAATATTTTGTATCACGTGCTATAAAAAAGTCCTAAAATATTTTCGAACAAATCTCTTAATCAGTTAATCGTTATTGACGAGTATACCCGTCATGGAGAAGTTTCAGGATTTTGTGTCATTACGAGTATTCTCGTCATGCGTAAAAAGTAGCGACTACAATAGAACGTCATTTATCCGGAGCGTCAAATATTGACGCCCAAAGTGTGGATACGCTTTCGAACAGTGCAATGCTCAACAGCTGTTTCGCATGAGGCCATAAGTGACGGAAAAACCCAAGGTGAGGAATATTTGGGGAATTTCAGTTGTGTGATTTGGTAAACATTTGCGCGGAATATTAGGTCAGTAAGTTTCCATGTGAGGGGGTGTATACGTGATCTTTTGTTGAGTTTTGTTGATGTAGAAACCTGGATGGTGTGCAATGCAGAAGACTGTGGATTTCAAATAATAAATAATGACGAGATTGTGACTTCCGTTCAAGAAGAATACGACCCTGTCGCCGATAAAACGGATGAAGACGAGGACAACAACAACGAAAAATATAAGAGTTCAACAAATCCTGACGCGTTTTTTGAGTTAGAGACAGCTATGGAGTGGTAGGAACAACCATCAGAGTGCTGTCCTACGCAACTACTGCTGCTCAAGGTAATCAGAGACCATGCAGCTAAAAAGGGAAGGTGTAGAATGGTACACCGAAAAAAAAGTGATTATTTTCCACAGTAAAGGTAAAATTGCGACATTTTGCCCATATTTGACTTTTTCTTCTAGCGTGTTTGCCGCATGTGATGATTTTCAATATTCCTATAGTGTCCGGTTTCACATACTGTGTGGATCGCATTCGGTTTTTGGTTATCCGAACAATAGCGCAGCCGAACGGTGTCCGGTCCCAATTGATTCGGATAAACGACGTTCTACTGTATAATAGTTATTTGATTTGTCTACGTATACAGGGTGGTTCCGAATTCATGGTACAAACTTTATGGGTAGATACAGGACATTGTAACTATCAATTATTGTACAGGAATGCATGGGTGCAAGTGACCCGGTGAGGTGCAAACAGGGTAAATTAAAGGAAGGAGAAATGGAGTAATTGGTTGGTTGTGTTGCTGATAGAAGGGGCAATAGATGTCTGGGGTGGGAAAGTTGTTGATACTTTTTGGTAAGATAACTGAGATCACCCTATGGCATCTACTCCAGTACTGCCTTAACGTCAAGACAGGTAGAAAATATTATGTCAGTAAAGGAGGAAGTAAATAAGTGTGAGTTTATAGTCCGGGAATTTTTAATGGGGACTAAAATTCGCAGATGAAGTAGAAGGTCGTTTATCCTGAATCAATTCTGACGGGTTAACATTTGGATACGCGATTGTTCGAATAACCCAGAACCGAATGCGATCCATGCACTATATGAAACCAGGCACTGTACGAAATTGAAAATCATCACATGCATGAAACGTGCTTGAAGAAAAAGCAGAATAAATGCAAAATGTCGCAATTTTACCTTTATTGTGGAAAATAATCACTTATTTTTCGCTGTACCATTGTACACCTTCGTTTTTTCGCTGCATGGTCTCTGATTCTCTTGAGCAGCAGTAGTTAAGTAGGACAACAGTCTGATTTTTGTTCGTACCACTTAATAGCCGTCTCTAACGCACAAACGCGTAAGCATTTGATGATCCTTTCTACTTTCGTTGTTGTTGTCCTCGTCCGTTTCATCTTCGACGGGGTCGGATTCTTCTTGCACGGAAGTCACAATCTCATCATCATTTAGCTTTTTGAAACACAGTCTTCTGCATCGCATCCCATCCAGGTTTCTACATCACCAAAACTCAACAAAAGATCACGTATACACCCCCTAATTTGAAAACAAACTGACCTAATATTCCGCCCAGATATTTACCAAATCATACAACTGAAATTCCCCAAATATCCATCATCTTGGGTTTTCCCGCCACTTTTGGCCTTACTCGAAACAACTGTTGAGCATTAAACCGTTCGAAAACGTATCCGGACTTTGGTCCGGATATTTGACCCTCCAGATAATAAACGTTCGGATAAACGACGTTCTACTGTATTCATAAAAACTTATGATCGGAAGGACCGTAGGCCTCGTGAACTCGCGACCAGGCTAAATTATTTATTACTTTGAGATCAAGTGACCAACAGCTGGAAGAACCCTAGGGTAATTTTATAAAATAAACCCTTCTTTTTTTTATCCAATATTTTAACAGTGGCACTTACTCTGCGATTGACGAGTATACTCGGCATCACTAGATTTTCGTGACACACAAAGTTGTATGCAATCACACGAGGGTGCCACTATAAACTGGTTAAGATCAAGTTTCTAATGTGTATGTTACTGACCTCAACTGATTGTACATTTTCGCTTTTCTAATTTTATGTGAGAAATTGCAACTTTAGAATTCATATTCTCCTAATTCAATACCAATACTTGTTTTTATACCAACTATTAGAGATTTTTTTTTGATGAAAAATGTGGAGGTTAGAACCCGCGACCTATGGATTCGTGAGCACGTAATACACCACTACACAAAAGTGATCACCTCTGTCTAGAGGCTGTTACTAGCTTATTTTTAGAAACTGCTACAGTACTCTTCCACCAGTGAGTCAGTGGATAGGCAAACGTACGAGATATTTGTATGGCGAGCGTGAAATTGCTGCCGTTGAGTCAAGTGCGTGGGACGATTTAGCTGCGTCAAGTGAGTTGGACGACTTTGCTGCGTCAAGTGAGTCTGACGACTTTGCTTGCTGCGTCGTGTGGGTTTGACGGCTTTTGATTGTTCTTGCGGAGGGTAGATGGCGCCACGACAGCTTCACGAAGGTTGTGTTCTTCTTAGTTCAGTGTCAAGGTCATCAATGAAGAGGATAAGAGAACTTGGTACCTTCCGATTCGTAAGCACGTAATATACCACTAGACAGAAGTGATCTCCTTTGTCCGGCTTTTAACGGCTTGTTTTTAGATACCGCTACAAATATTTCACTCTTGTACAGTCAAATTATTTTCGAGTTAAATTGAAATTTTTCCAGGCACTTTTTTTTTGTCCTATGCCAAACTTAGACATGGCCTTAGTCTTACGACGGACAGTCCAATACTATTCAGAGATAAAATAATATCTATAATGATTTTTGATAATAATAGCGATTGTTACATCTCGAAACCCGGTTAAAGAGACCAAATTATCTCCCCACATGTCTGTAGCACTATAAACAAGACAAGCAAGAGAATCTGCAAATCTAAATCCCCTACAAGTGTTTCATGTATATGTACTGTCCAATTGAAATCATCAAATTAGCGACACCAACAGGTCTGGACAAGTTACAAAGAATGGGAATTTTCATCAAAAAGCACTAATTCTTTCCCCTCACAAGGTCGCGAACCTTGACCCATGAATGAGCCATGATTGTCGCAACCAGTCGGATACCTTAAGGTTGGGTTCGCGAATTGGTTGCGACAACTTTTTTTTAAAAAAAATAGGGATATGCGGATTTTTTTTGTTGTTTGTAGACTTTCTTAGAGCATTTTAAGAAAAATGTGCTAAAATTAAGAAGAGAAAAAGAAATTATTATGACTAAAATGGGAAAAAATAGGTAAAAATTGACAATAGGTAGCCTAAACGCGGCCCCTTCTGCACCAAAGGTTTATGAACAAATTTTTAATTTTTTCAATTTAATGTGTTGCTATATTATTCAATTTTGAAATGACCTTCAGGATAAGAGATATTTTCTTTTTTACAAAAACTAGAGCACTTTATCTCGGTTATTATATGAAAATGCTTAAAAAGACTGATTATATTCACATAAGGGACTATAAATGTTGTAATAAAACAGTGATTGATACATCTGAAGGTGAAAACAATTCTACTATTATACAGAATTTACACAAAAAATTTCAGTTCATTATTTTCAAAACTTATTTAGAAATCGCTGGCCCCGCTTGATTATTTCTAAAAAAAATCACATTTCGAGTAAAAGGCGTTTTAAAGTATGACATCTTGCTTACAGTAATGGCATCTGCTTTTACTAAAACACTTGTAGTTTTTGTTCTAGCGAACGGAAAATGATAAACTTGGTACTTTTATAAAGCTAATAAGACGGCTTATAAAATAAAAGCATAAAAAAGAATTTGTCAGTTTTTGGCAAAATTCACAATTTTAGGTTAGTTGGAGGCGTCTTAATGATGATGATGAGCCTCGTACTTGTGAGGCGCAGTCAGATGGCAAGCATGGTAGAAGCCTCATCACCAGTTACCAAACGTCTCTAAATTAAATTTCACATTACCAAACTTTGGGGTTCCCGTTTCGTTAAAAGCACAGTAGCCTCCTTATTTCGCGATATGATTCATTGGAGAAACTACAGCCCACACTCCCATTCTGATTTTAAATCAGCCAACCAAGAAAACCTATGACCTATCATTATTTTACTGCGATCGAAATTTACTTTTGTGTAATACTTGTCTACATTCAAATCTTTTCCCTATATTTTAAATTTAAATTCCCTATATTTTTGTATCATACTGAACGTGTTTAAACGTGTCTTTAAATGTCAGCAGTAAATAAAATGAAATTTAATACACATACTATATTTAAGTGTAGGTCTATAAAAATAATTCATGACTAATATAAGTTCCCAGAACAACTCTTAGTGTGATTATAATCCCGATTTTGAGGTCACATAAATATTATTAAGCTTCTCTGCTTTCGATGTTTTTCAATTCCTACTATTAGTTCACTTTCTCTATAATGATCTTGTTCAAATTTTCAATCGTTAATAAAATATATTTTAAAGATCTCAATTGAGCTGAAATTTTATATACACGCTTATTTTGGATGACAATACAGTAATTTAATTATAATTAATAAAAGTTAATTGATTAAAACTAATTATTTAAAGAATTACAAATACAGCCACGTTGGCGTCAATTCTGGCGACTTAGCGACATTTTGACGACTTGTGTCAAAACTTAAAAAGGTTTTTTTCACACACATTTTAAAGCCCTTATTTGAGCTGAAATTTTCTATACACTATTGTTTTGGGTAACAATACGATAATTTAATTATAATTAATTAAATTTATTGACGGAAATTAATTATTTAAAGAATTCAGATACAGCCACGTTGGCTTCATTTTTAGTGACTTGGGTCAAGATTTTTTTTTTCCCTCACGTTTCAAAGCTGAACAGTTGAACTGAAATTTTACATTCACGATTGTTTTGGATGACAATGCGATGGACTCTAATGATAATTAATAAAAATTAATTGCCACTTAATGTTGTGATTCTGTCATATGTATATACATATTTATACTAATTGTAACAATTTAATAAAAAGTAACTAAAACAAATTTTTTGTTCATCTAAGTAGGAATTGACTTAAAAAAGATTTTTTATATTACTTGTTAAGTGTATTTTTCTACAGTTTCGATCGTTAGGCAAATAACGGCGTGCAGCCCGCAAAGAGATTTTTAACAGCCTGCCGAGGCCGTTTTGAATCTAGATTTCGCAGACTAATTCAAAGAGATTTTAATGGTGCAACCTAAACAAATCACATAATTCATCTTAAAACTGGAGAAACAGGCATTTCTGTTTGTTATCTTTTTTTTCCCTCCGGGAGAGAGGGGATGATGCTGATTTCAAATGACAAATGATCACTTACCTACCTGCCGTCTCTATAGCAACGGTGGAAAACTTGAAGGAATATCCTTTTATGTCTAAGGTAATCGCGATCGTTTTCGTCGTTGAGGGAGCTAATGGACTTAATCGAACATTTAATCGTAAAAGAGAAATGAATAATATCGAAGCAAGAAGCTGAGAAACTCAGATACAATATTTAAATCTTAAAATGTTGAGTAAAAAGAGAAAGATATTAACAAGTAATATTTTTAAAAAATTTAAGTCAATTCCTACTTAGGTCAACAAAGAAAAAAATTTTATTTTAGTTACTTTTTATTAAATAGTTACAATTAATAGAAATATGTATATACATATAACAGAATCCCAATATTAAGTGGCAAAATAGAAAGCGATTTTCCTTGCAATTTTCCACTTATATTTTCCTTTCTATATATGATGTCGAAATAATATTTTTATTTGTGTTATTATTTATTCATTAATTAAACTTTATTCTTCCAATAAAATAGTATTGTGTAAAAACAAATCACATTCTCTATTTTTGTTTGTTTGTTACTGTTTATTCATTAATTAAACTTAATTATTCTAATAAAATAGTGTAGTAAAAAATAAAACACATTCTCAGAAACTAGGCCATCCCAGGTGAGATTCGAACCCACGACTTTTGAATTAGAAGTCCAACTCGCTATCCATTGCGCTACAGGGACACAATGAGCGATTTTTATTTTTATATATCGTGTTAGAATATTATTTTTGTTTGTTACTATTTATTCATATTTTTAACTTAATTAGTTAATGCTTGAAAAAAAAAACTATATTAACATCAAGTAGCATCACTACAAGTTTTTAAAAATGTATTTGAACTTGAATGAATGAATATTTCAGTAATGATAGAAAATTTGAAGTCCGTGTTTTATCGAATAATGTTTTACAAAACTTTAAATTTCAATATAAGCTTTCGGTTTCGAGGTTTTTTTTAAAAATTAGATCTGGAATTTTTATTAATGTATAAACAGCTCCACATATTTAACTCTTTCCAGATAATCGGACATTTAAAGGTGCGTGATTTATTGCCCCCTGGACTTCTGTTTACATTTTGAATAAGTTAAAACCTAATAGTATATTGGGTATCAGACATTCCTAATAATAGTTTCATTATTTATTTTATTTTTGTTTATTTTTATTTGGTTGAGTATAACAACAAAAGTTTTTATTCTCAAAAATGTTTAAAAAGCAGACATTCATAAAACAAACGCCATGATTCAATTTAACGAAAAATTATCGTTTGTTCTTACTGATTCCTTTTTAATTTGGTAAAAACAAACTATTCCTTTTCGTTGTTATTGCAACCAAATTTGTCATAACCATAAGAATAGAAAACTTAATACTAATATAACACTAAGAAAGCTATAAGTATTAATTAAAAATATAAAAAGATAGATATTAGCTGTTATTTGAAAGATTTGTATCAGTTCACAACACAACAAATCTATTTGAGAGTAAATTTATCGTTTGGTATTTTCCAGCTATAGTATTTTGTAAGTTTTGCCTCTATTTTATTTTAATCATTATGGCAAAAAGAGTACTTTTTTTTTATTAAAATGAAAACATTTTCCTTAAAATTCACAGTTTATTTTTAAATATAGCAAAAATTTTTGTCCTGTATATTCAGATACGAGATTATCAATGATATTAAATTGCAAATTTTAACATACTTGATTGTATTAAAGATTTTATATGAATTTTTAAATGAAAAAGGTTTAGCAATGTGAAATTCGCTCGGTCTTATGCATGTGTATACTCTCGGAACGTGCGGGCCTGAGAAAACTTCTTTCTCCTTTCGCCGGTCCTGAAGGTGTTAATTATACAAATCAAAAGCCGTCATTCAATTTCTTTATTTTATGAATAAATATAAGTAAAAGTTAAGAAAATATATTATGTTTCAAATGACTCAAAAGCTACAAACCGGAAAATTTTTATATGGGTTTCTGAAAACACATTTGTGTGTGTTTAATACAAGCACATATCGAAGACTATTTTGGTACTGAATGCCAAGAAAATAAAATGAAAATTAAACAGTTTTCAATTTTATGCTCATGCCATCCAGATGTATAGAATTTTAAAGCCTTCTAGATTCCTTGCCTAGAGCCTTGACGCTCTTTACCTTGATTCTAGAATCTAGGTAAAGATAGACAAAGATATGAAACAAATAAATTACTCGAAGTATTAGTTTCCTGTTGGATTCCTTTACGCTCCAGGGTCCTCCAAAGCTTTGAAATATGAGTTGCATGAAAACTCCTTAACATCTTTAACAAATTAAATCAATATTTTGATTGAATTATGTTTTGCATCTTGTCTTTGACTGGGAAGACGTTGTTAAACTTGTAAAGAGAATGAAAATTTACATTGGAAGATTTAATTGTACGTCAAATCAGCTTGAGATTTCATAAAAGTTCTTTACTTGAAGACATTTTTTTTGAGAAAGTCTTTTTTTTCCTTGCGTTTAAAAATGGAATTTTTGATTGTATTTTATTAAAAAGGTAAAATTTAATTTGCAGACATGAAAACAGGATCAGTATTTTGTTCTGAAGCAGTTCTTCTCAGACTTTCAATGTTTGTGACCCAATTTTCAGTCATAATTTCCATCGCCCCCCCCCATCCTCCCATACAACAACATTGTATTGGATGCAATAATGTACTTTTTGAGGCTAACGCTACTAAACAAGCTTAATTATAATCCACATAAATTATCAAGATGAGTATTAAATTTTGCATATCTTACTTTTAAGTACTAGATATTTTAAGTAATGAGAAAATTGTTATGTTATATCTGCTTTTCAAAACGCGCTTTTATTAAATTCACTTGTATGTAACGGAATCTTTGAACTCCATTTTTACCCACTTTAAACGGTCAGATTAATTCGAAATTTTGCTCACTTGTCAAGGACCGATGACAATACAATAATTTAATAATTTTGTTGAATTGTCCCGATCAGGATCATCAGGATTAACGATTTCCCATTTTCAGATTCCATCCCGCATCGAGCGACTAATTCAATATTACATTTCTAGATTTGGCGACTAAATGATTAAGTTACAATTCAGTTCGATTAACTATAAAAGAGTTTTAGTTTTTTCAAACTATAATTCATTATTAATTCTTAAACTGGAACAGATTGCAATAAAAGTGCAACGTTTATTATGTATTTGTATTTTATTCTCTCTTTTTCAGTAAATTAGTAAATTTTTTTAAAAATAAACTTTTATTTTAGACTTTTTGATAGGCTTGTGCCTGCCTATAAATAGACTTTTTGATTCAATTTGATTTTTGATTTACAACGCGCTGCATGGCAACACGACGACGGGCCCCGTAATTTTTAACCATGCTCAAGCGATGATGACGACACTTGAGCTGGCACTTCCTCTCCAAATTACCCCCACCACACCAATGGGAGGACTATGAGGCTCGGCAGATTTAACGTGCATCAGCCCCACTACACAACAGGTATTCAGTAGCATTAGGGCTCGAACTCATGGTACGCCGACCACGAGTCCGCGAGTGAGTGAGTGGGTGAGTGAGTAAGTAAGTGAATATTAACGTTGCATTGTTCAGCTACACGAGGGCTTTTGGTGACGTACCTCGTAATTTTGAACCATGGTCAAATGACGAGGACGACACCTGAGCTGGCACCCTTCTCTCCTAAGTACCACACCACACCAACGGGAGGACATTTGAGCTCTCGACAGATTAAAGTTTATGACTCCCCCTACACGGCACGTTTTCAGCGGCACTGGGCTCGAACTCACGATACACCGGCCAAGAGTCTGTTACCTTGCCCACTAGATTACCGCGCTAGTGCCAATTGACAGCAGCCTTTTGATCGGTGGTAATTTATACACTAAATTACTTTCTGATTATTCTGTTGGTGATTGATGTGTGTCATTCTTTAGTTTTCATAAATCTATTGTCTCCGCTCTTCCCCAAATTGAACAAAAAAAAATATTTTTGATAAAAAAAACTGCATTACTCCTTGTGTCAATTAAATAAAATTTTCCTTAAAGAGATAATTATTTGATAGAAAATTATTTCCAGGCATAACCGATTCATTTCTTTCAGGATTAAAGTCACTATTGCGTATTTACCATGATAACAAGTCAGATGTTACACATCATATGCGACTACTGTAAGACCCGTTTCTTTTTTTTTTTAATTGTTCATGTAATCCTTGATGTCTTGCTACTCAAAACTTATGTTTACGTTGAAGTTTCAATGGGCGCTCTATGTCAAGATCATGAACAAGAAAATGCTGTTTCATACTTGCAGCAAATCTCTAACTCTCGCGATTCAAATCAGCTGTTAATAGCCGAATTTCACCTGCAACGTCATTATCAACTTCGCTTCGTTATCATAAATTCTATTAAACCGGTTCTCATTCAAAGGGCACGAATCCTCAAATTTTTTTGGGATTCAGGCAAAAACAAAAAAAAATTAGCGTAAAATAAATTACAGTTCAAAAAAACTAAAAAACACCCTTTTATAGTTAATCGAACTAAGTTGTAAGTCTTTTAGTCACCAAATCTGGAATTAGTCGCCAAATGTGTAAATGGAATGTGAAATTAGTCGCCAGTTGCTTAACGGGTTCTGAAAATGGTAAATAGTTGATCCTGATGATCCACAACGGGGCAAAATTATTGCATTGTCATCGGTCCTGGACAAGTGAGCAAAATTTCGAATTAATCTGACTTCTTAAAGTGGGTAAAAGGGGAGTTCAAAGTTTCCGTTACATACAACTGAAGTTTATAAAAGTGTGATGTTTGGCTACGTCTACTTCCCTCTAATCCCCCTTGTCTACTCTCGGACCCGGCTAGAAGTGTAGGAGAAACTAATTGATCAGAAGACATGATTCATAAAAATTGTTTTATTGTCACAATAACAACACAAACACAATAATCATCCAATTAAGACAATTAAGATCAATTATTAGAGCAAGGAGGTGAGACCCGTTGGCGAGTGATTTTGGGGTTTATTGGCGCAAGAGCCGATTTCGGCTATACTGCGCCAAACATTTGTTTTAATATATGTGGTCTAGATGGGAAGAGAAAGAAAAAATGAATTGAATGACAAGAAAGAGGGTCGAAAATAGAGGAGGATCACTAGGGTACCCCGGGTTCGTGAAGCCCGTGTTTACCAAAGACAGAAAACCCCGTGGGAAAAGGAAAAGATCACTAGGGCACCTCGGGATTGTGACCACCGAAGAAGGTGAGCCCCCTGAGGGGTGAGACCCGTTCGCCTGGGGATATTATGGACATTCAACTAATCTCTACAATAACCTATACAAGTTCGTTATTTACTTAAACGCGCTCTAGCAATTTAATTTCTAACTTCTATTTAAATAATATGCACAATACTTGTACTCTTGTAAAGCAGAAGTCCTACAGTAGAGGCCTTGAATACTAATATCTATCTTGATCTCAGCTCACATCCAAGTGATCCTCACTTTGGATATCTTCAAAATTCTCACTTTAATAATCTTAGATTCGCACTTCAATAACTCACTAACTCTCGATCCACACATTACTAACTCTTAATCTATGCTTCATTAACTCTCAAAACTCGTGATGATAATCTTAATTTGCATAATCAAGTTTTCTTACCTTCGTTGAAAGTTGGTTGAATTGAATCTTTTTCTTAAAGAGTCCTCAAGAGTTTATTAGAGCCGCATATAGATCAGTCACAAAAGGGTGTTGAAAAATCGTTAAATTCGTGTACCGTTCTGTTTCAAAATCGTGCTAAGAAAGACCGTATAAAAAAAGAGTTGGGTGTACATAAGAATGGAAATTATAAGGTCATTTTAAAGGCAAATCATTTGAAAAAGCAATATGATTGACGATTTATCATTAGCTCCGACAATAAAGACTATCAACATTTTTTTCGGAATGAATCACACATACTATCTATTCTTATCAATCTACATCATGTGACTAGATGTATAAATACCTAACATTCTTATTTGTGAAGGGAGTAAATCATTTTTGAAACATTATTTGAAGTCCCAATATAACTCTAAATATACAAAAAAAAGTCGCGAAATTTAATTCTAAAAAGAAGCTAAAAAGCAATGCTTTCTATCCTGAGAAATCGAGGCTTATTCCAAACGACAGACGATTCTTTACCTGCCTGCCGTTGCTATGACAACGGTAAAGAATCTCGGAATATCTTTTCACCTCCTAAGATAATTCGTGCCCACTTTCTCTTACGTCATTCATCGAACTGGTAATAATCACCGAAAGCATAAATGGAAAAAAAGCAGCGGTTAATTTTTGAAACAGGAAGCGAAGTGAAGTAAAGTGAAATTGCTGCTACTCCTCAAAGAACGGATGTCATGAAAGTTAACGAGACACAGTAAGAACTTGCAATTTCCCCGTATTAAAACCAAAACAAAAACAAAATGGGATATTGGGCAGAAATTTAAGTAAAACTTTTTGAGCTTAGATAGTAACATGTGTTTCTGAAAAACAGTTTTCCCCCTTCCTTCACATTTTTCGAATTTCTCCTGGCCCCCTGTTTGAGGTAGCGAAGTGATCACAATGGCGAATTTGTGGCTACGATTATTTCTGTCGCATAAAGGGTCCAAGACTTGAAACCTTAAAATGGAGTCATTTTTGAAAAAGAAAACAAAAGGGCAATGATTGTTACGGATACAAGTGTAGCAAGTGTTGTACCATTTCGGATCATCTTTTAAAATAACTTGCTTAACTTAAGTTCGCTGGGTATAACACGGCCTGTTCAGCTGGTGCGTTTAGTGCCCTGGACATTTATACTCGTCCTTCCAAACGACGAAATTTTGCTTTGTGTTGCTCGTTTAAAATGAGTCCCAAGGCTTTGGAATACAATAAAATGACATTGACAGTGCTCTAAGATATTTGCTTATTTCGGAGAAGAAGTGTAAAGAAATTTGAAATGGTTTATTCCAGGAAAGAAGAAATTCATAGCTAAGCAGTTTTTCAATACCATTAACATTGTGACGGATCTATACGCGTCCTTACACTAATCCTCTAGAGAAATCTCTGGGGCTAACAAAATTGATCAATTACCTCCTAAGAAGAAAACATGATATGCAAATTAAGTTTATTATATATAGTACAGGTTCGCTTACTAGAAGATTAGAAAATGAAGAAGGATAGATAATAGAAGATTAGTTAATTAAAGGTGACAAGTAAGATACAAGGTGAAGAATACCGCAAAAGGTTAGAAAGACCTTGTGAGAGATTAAAGGCAAGAAGTTGATATTGATAAAGAAATTAAAAGATTTAGCCTTTAATTGATCAGAAAAACTGCTTACATTTCAGGTATTGTCACCATCATATTGCATTTGATAATTAAAGTATTAAAGAGGTTAAGGCATTCAACTGGTTGCGACAACTTTTTTTTTTAAAAAAATGGAAATATGTGAATTTTTATTGCTTTCAGATTTTTTTAGTACATTTAAAGTAAAATATGCTAAATGTAAGAAGAGAAAAATAAATTATTATAGCTAAAATGGGTAAAAATTGACAAAAAATAACAGACACGCGGTCTATTCTGTACCAAAGGTTTATGAACAAATTTTCAATTCTGATGTGTTGCTATGTTATTCATTGTCGAAATGACCTTCAGGATAAGAAATATTTCAATTTTTAAAAAAACTAGAGCATTTTATCTCAGTTACTATATGAAATTGCTTAAAAAAACAGTGATTATATTCACATGAGGGACTGTAAATTTTGTAATAAAACAGAGATTGATAAATCTGAAGGTTAAAACACTTCTACTATTATACAGAAATTACCACAAACAATTTCACAATTCATTATTTTCAAAACTTTTTGAGCAATTCCTGACCCCGTTTGATTATTTTCAAAAAATCACATTTCGAGTAAAACGCGTTTTAAAGTGTGACATCTTGCTTAAAGTAATGGCATCCGCTTTTACAAAAACACTTGTAGTTTTTTTCTAGTGAACGGAAAATGATAAACTTGGTATTTTTATAAAGCTAATAAGATGGCCTATTAAATAAAATCATAAAAAAATTGTAAATTTCAGGCAAAATTCACAATTATAGGGTAGCCGGATACCTTATGTGGCAATTAGTTATATATCTACCGTGTAAAGTAATACTGAGGTACAAAAACTATTATTATAAAGGGGTTTATTAGATGTATTTCCCCAAAACGCGACTCTCGTCCCCTCTCCCTCTGTTGACTGATTGGAACATCCTATTTACAGTGTTGAATTGAATTGTGTTTGAGTCGATTAAAGTGCTAAATAAAAATAATTGGAAATTATCATGTCGAATTATCCTTCATTTCCTTCCACACCTTTAGCTGGGTCACAGGGTAGACGGGAGGAGGGGTTATTGCAACGTCTTCTAAAGAAAGTGCGATACGAAAATGTATTTTTTATGCAAGGAGAAATATTCACATTGAATTTCGCTATCAAGGCATTTAGTGTGATGATGGGTTATGTGGTCAACCATGTTTCAGGATGTATCCCACAACAGATAAGTTATATATTTTGTTATTATATCGTAACTCTAAAAACACAGTAGGGTCGTGGGTAACCTAGTGGTTAGTGCATCGGACGCCAGACGGGAAGGCCTGGGTTCGATGCCCGATGCCACAATATACTCTGCGAGTACACACGGAGTACGTGCTCGTCAAATATGTGGGCCCGAATGGTGTCGCCATCTATCGTGAGCAAAATCGTACTGTCACCTTCATGGGCTCAAAGCTTAGGCTAACGACAGGCGTATCTCTAGCCCGTTGCCATGATTTATTTCGTGGACCTCGATCTGACTACGTCAGACAGGTGGCATAAGCAACGAAAACACATTAAATTTTATTCTTATATTGTTTCCTTTTCTTTTATTTTTTAAAATGAAGGTAAACAATTTTCAAGTTAAAAAAAACACTCATCTTCTTTTCTCCTAATAAACCTCAGAGCAACGCGCGAACGTGGGAAAAAGGTGGCACTGGCGGGGAGGGGTGAATTTCGTAGCTTTTCCTCGGCAGTTAAAGGGTTGAAGTAGTACGTAACATTTTTCTTTGTTTTTAAAGTGTCAAAGTTAGGAGACATCATTTTCTCAAACCAGCTTCAATCACGTTAGTTTTAAATAAACTAGCAAAGATTTTTGCTCCATTTGTGTGACTGTGATTAATAACACGGCAATAAAAGATCGCATCAGGGAAAAACACCCAATGAAATTGTGGAATTTGCGGACACAATACCTAATGATGTGGTGGAAGATATTGTTACGAATTTTGTGTAAAATAGTGTAAATAATTTGTCTTTGGATGTGCAATGCATTACTCTATGCTATATTTGTTTTATGTTAAAAATGTAATATTTACAAGCAACGCTGTCCCTTGCGTTATAATGGCGATTTAATGGGAACTTGGCGAAATCTTGGCGATAGAGTAAAGTTGGCATCATTTCTGGCGACCAATGCGACTTTGGCAACCGTTTTGGCGGTTTGTAGATCATGTTGGTGACCATTTTTAGCGAGTTCGGGGGACCCTCTGGATTCTTCTGGAAATTAGTGGAGAAATCCACGAATTTCATGATCTATGATGCAAGCGCATCCTTCTCGAAGTTTCCGCCAAGGCTATAAATAGAGCGATACTCGCCGTAACAGTTAGAATGAAGATTGCCACTTTCACCGATTCCACATCGCAGAATTCCAGATATAGGATGGAGGGCTGCAAGAAGCCCGGATGCCCACAGATGCATAGTAATTCACCGTGACAGTTAGTCTGATTTCAACCAGCGAGTAGTGAGCATTGTTTTGATTAGCGATTAGTAAACTTGCTTTGACCGTGATTAGCTCGGCTGTGCTTGTGAATAGTCTTTTACATACGTGTATTTTAGATACTGATAATTGGATCTGAGTGCTGTTGAAGGTGTGAAGACCTTCTGAGATTTATTGGGGGAATTTTCCTGTTGAGTCCTGTATTTTTAAGGATTGATTTACGACAATAAATTCTCATCGCTCTTAAAGAACTGTCTTGTTGTTTTCGACTGATTTGCATAAAATCCTCGAACCCAGATAAACGTAACAATATCAACAAAGCTGTTTTTAAAATGAAGATATTCTGCAAACTGAAAAACTCTATGATTATTATGCACAGAAAGGAACAGGTGTTGTATCATTTTGGAATCTTCACTAAATGGGCCAACTTTTGAGAAACTTGCCTGGGATTATGTGTAATAGTTTTCTTTTTTTTTGGAGAGTCAATGTTAAGTGACATCTTTTTTTTCAAACCCTGATTCCCGCAAATTACGCGTTAATCCTTATATAAAAAAATGGATGTTTGTATATATGAAATCGCATCACTCCAACTCCATTCAGCCAATCACTATGAAAATTGGCCTGTATATGTATTTTTTGTGGAGAAGGTTTTTGTGCTACCCTCCTTATAACAGCTCCCCACCAGGTCGCTACAGCAAATAAAATTCCGCACCGTTCAATCAATCATCAAGTTGCCATCTTGGTCGCCAAAAAGGAGGCCAACTTGGCTCTATCACTAATATTTCGCTCTGTTTCCATTGAATCGCCATTATAATGTAAGGAACGGCGTTGCTTGCGAAAATTATAATTTTAACATAAAATAAATACAACAGAAAGTAATATTAACGCATTACACATCCAGATATAAATTATTTACTCTATTTTAAGCGTTCATTACACAAAATTTGTAACAATGTGTTACTTTTGCTGAGCAGAGATCAGATCAGGAGGGTGTTTTCGAAAATCGCCCCACGAGAGAGTTACGCGGCGGTATAAATTTTAAAAAAACCCTTTTTATCAGCTATTAGATCTACAAACTTTATACTTAACAAATATGGTTTTTTTTTGTTCAGCTAAGATATACAAAAAGTTTTTGTTTTTTTTTTGTTTAACTTGTAATTCACGTAAAATTGACTCATTAAAACTGCATTGTTTAATTTTTCAATTTAACCCGTGCGAAAACGGGCTTACCAGCCAGTTTTAACTAAACCAGAAAGGGTTTTTCTCCAACTTGTGGCTGTGATTAACAGTACGCCTATGTAAGATGACTCCAAAGAGAAAATCATTGTAAAAATGGAAAATTTGTGGTCACAGTAGCTAATAAAGTGATGAAGGGCGTCAATTTTCCCCCTTTTTGGCAAATGTGCTCGTCCTCCCTTAACTTAGAGCCGGGAAATTTTTTTTATATTTTTCCTTGTACATATATTTTTCCTTATATGACCCCATCTTTCACCTAGTGCGTGCCCGGTTATCGTAAAGTTTCGGGACAACCCGTGTAGTACATATACACACTGAGTGACCAAATTACTAGGGCCTCCTGACACTTATACCAAGATCATCCAAACTTGACATTGCTGCTGCCAGATCGTGCTATTAAAAGAGAATGCAGGAATAGTGAAGTATCAATTGCATTGATTTGCTTGCGAGGAAATTAGGGGGGGAAAGTGATTGAAAAGAGTTTGAACGCGGGATAATTGTCGGCGCTCGCGAAGTGTCGAAACCAGTATCAGCAAAAAGCTCCACTTATGAAGTGTTAGAGTAACATTTATTAATGTTTACATGAAGTAGATTTCAAAGAAGAAACCGTGACTCAACGGGAGGCTTATGTTCAGAGGCGTAACGGAGAATATTAGGAACCCCCTGCATATAGTCAGGTTGTCTTTAATATTTTATAAACTAGATAAATACGTATTTGGCGTCAGTTGGGCTTTGGGACCCCCTAGAGTCCTGGGACGCCCGCGATGCGGGGGTTGCGGGGATGTACGTGACGCCGCAGCTTGTGTTCGTCACAGGCTACTTAAGGTATCCCAATGGTTGCGTCAACTTTTTTTTTTAAAAAAAAAAAGGAGATAAGGGGATTTTTTTGTTATTTTTAGATTTTTTTAGTACATTTTAAGAAAAATGGGCTAAAATTAAGAAGAGAAAAAGAAATTATTATGACTAAAATGGGAAAAAATAGATAAAAATTGAGAAAAAAAATAGCATAAGCGCTGTCCATTCCGTACCAAAGGGTTTATGAACAAATTTTCAATTTTTTCAATCTAATGTGTTGCTATATTATTCATTTTTTAAATGACCTTCAGGATAAGAGATATTTTCTTTTTTTACAAAAACTAGAGTACTTTATTTCAGTTATTATATGAAATTGCTTAAAAAAACAGTGATTATATTCACATAAGGGACTGTAAATTTTGTCATAAAACAGTGATTGATAAATCTGAGATTTAAAACACTTCTACTGTTATACGGAACATATACAAAAAATTTCAGTTCATTATTTTCAAAACTTTTTGAAAAATCGCTGGTCCCGTTTGAGCATTTTCAAAAAAAAAACACGTTTCACGTAAAACGCGTTTTAAAGTATGACATCTTGCTTAAAGTAATGCCATCTGCTTTTCCTAAAACACTTGTAGTTTTTGTTCTAGCGAACGGGAAATAATAAACTTGGTATTTTTATAAAGCTAATGAAATGGTCTATAAAATAAAATCATTAAAAATGTATCAATTTTTGGCAAAATTCACAATTTTAGTATAGTGGGATACCTTAACAGAGTTTGAACGCGAGATAATTGTAGACGCTCGAAGTGTCGGAACCAGTATCAACAAAACAGCTCCTCTTTGGAAGTGTTCGAGAGTAGTATTTATTAATATTTACAGAAAGTGGATTTTAAATCAGAAACCGTATTTCAATGTCCGGCTTGTGGTCGTCACAGGCTACTGAATGCTCGTTTGAAAAGAAGAATTGGTTGAAAGTTGCACAGTCCAAAAGAAGAGCAACCGTATGCCAAATTTCGTAGAATCTTAACCAAAGAGCAACTGCAAATATCTCTGAACGAATTGTTTGCAGCATCTTACAACGTATAAGATATGGTAGCCAACGACTAGTTCGAAAAACTCTACTGCCAATTTAAAACCAGAGAAGACGTCTTCAATTCGAAGAAAGCACAATAATTAAACAACAGTTAACTGATAAAGGCCTAGTGGTCCATTGAATTGTATTTTCAAAGACATCCAGCAGATGGCAGTGTGCGAATATGGAGAAAACAGAACTAAAGCATAGATCTCACCTGCATTGCCACAACTCTTCAAGCTGGTAGAGCAGTGCTTCTCAAACTTTCAATATTTGCGACCCAGTATTCAATCATAATTTCCTTCGCACCCCCCTTCTAATAGAATAACAATGTATTAAATTCAATAATACTATACTTTGAAGCTAAAGCTACAATGCGTTTTTAACCTCTTAAGTGCTACCAGCGTATAGAAACGTCTCGCTCAGCCAAAGCGTTAGTTGAACCGGGCGTATATATACTTCCCGAAGTATGATCTTTTCGGTGCACTGCTATCCATAAAATTCTTACGAAGGCTGTGGAATGCAATAAAATGAATTTGACAACATTTGCGAAGGATTTACTTATTTCAGACGATTTGCTTATTTATATACCCCCCCCCATATACATCACATACGCGTGCCTACGTGGTAAGCGATGGCATTGCGGAGCGAATGGCTTAAATTTTAATCGGTGGTTAAAGGATTAATTATAAAGCGTACAAATTATCAAGATAAGTGTTAATTTTTGTATATAATTTATATGACAAGCCCACACGGGGTCACTCGTAGTTATTAAACTTGTTTTTAACTTAGTATTTTTAAATTAATTTACAAAATACATTGTGTAGTACTGATACATTTATAGCCGTGGGTAGCCTAGTGATTAGAGCATTGGTCTCTAGACCGGAAGGCCTGGGTTCGATGCCCGATGCCACCAAATGCCCGCCGAGTACAAACGGAGAATGTGCTCGTTAAATCAGTGGGTCCAAATGGTGTCGCCTTCTATCGTGTTGTACCGAGAAAAATCGCACTGTCACCTTCATGGGGCTCAAAGCTTAGGCTAACGACAGGCGTAAAATTCTAGCCATTAGCCGCGATGAATTTCGTGGACCTTGATCTGATGTTACTGTCGATCAGGTGGCATAAGCAACACCAACATAAGTGAATTATATCATTTTAAATACGTATTTCATTTTTCAAATGTCAGAATGTATTTTGTTTGCTTACTTCAGTAAATTAATATATTTTTTAAATAATCTTTTGTTTTTGGTCTTTTCAATATCTTCGCGCCCCCTTCGTAAAGTTATCACGCCCCCTGGGGGCGTGTCCCTCAGTTTGAGAGACGCTGTGGTAGAGGCAATAATATGGTTTTGAGGAATTCTTGGAATGCATGGGTCCTTTGATTCATATAAAAGAACGTCTGAATGCCCAAGGGTATTTAAGTGTTATAGCTAATCAAGTACATACTGTCCTGTTAATGGTATATCCTGCCGCAGAGGGATATTTTCAGCAGGACAATCCTCCCTGAAACACAGCTGGCACTGACTGAAGATGATTGGAATAGCATGACAAAGTCATTACCTCGATTAGTTGATATGTGCAATCCTTAGATATGAATTCGATCGAGAAACTGTGGGAAGGAATCAAATGGAACATCAGGCAGCTGTGGCACTGAAAAGTGCGATTCATCGGATAAAGTCTCATTCCTGATACTATCTACCAACATCTCATAGAATCCATTCCAAGAAGAGTTCAAGTACTTTTAAGAGCAAAGGAAGGTGCAATATTATATCGAAGGGGAGGTGTCGTAATAATTTGGTCAATCAATGTAGACATATATCAGGTTACAGATAAGCAGAACAACAAATACTCGATGACTATTTTCATCATTCATCTTATTCTTAATGGTCATTTTTTAAAAGTAAGAAAAATATAATTAGCCGCATTCTAGAATAAAAAGAACAACTTTTTACATTTTTACTAGAGAAAAAAAATAACAAGCACAACATTACTTAAATCTTTTAAGAAATTAAAAGCATGCCGAAACGACTTAATTAGTTGCTCCCAAATAGTTTCTTCAAACATGCTCCTTTTTTTTGAATTTCTAAATCACTCAAAGCTGAGAGACATGAACCAGTTTTGGAGACTCCTTGACAATTTTAATAATCGAATCGATATATCGATAATGTAATGAGTTTCATCATTTCACTAATTGAATCGATAGCCTTAAGTGCAGGGATGGGATGAAGTTTCAGGTAAAAATCTTTCGGGACCTTTTTTTAAGATGATAAAGAACTCTGGATTCAAAACATTTTTTGATATTCAATTTCTTTTCATGTTTTTGCTTTACTTTGGGGTATTTGATTATGGTTCATTAAAAATGGATTGTACGTTTATTTATTTTTATTTTGTTGATTATAATGAAAACTTTGCTATTTAATGGGCTGTTCTAGAAATCTTTGATGAAATGAACAATTTTTCTTTATCCATAGAATTATTAACGTATAAAATAAATCATTTTAATTAAAATCGGTTTACCTCAGCGTTTTTCAATCTGTGGGACTCAACCCCTTAAGGGGCGTAATAACTACTAGGGGGACGAGCATATTGAAATTTGGAATCAAAAGATTATTTTAAAAAATATTAATTTATTGAAAGTAAACAAAAAAATTCTGATAATTAAAAAGTTAAATTAACATTTACACTGATATAAAACACTTTTTGTATAAATACTGCACACATTAATTTTACAATACTAAGTTAAGAACAAGTTTAATAATTACCAGTGACCCCATGGCCCTGTCACATATGTTGTTGTTTCTTATGCCACCTGATCTTGACTGCATCAGATTCAGGACCACGAAATTCATCATGGCAAGGGGCTAGATATACGCCTACCGTTGGCCGTAGCACCCATTCAGATGACAGTACGATTTCGCTCGGTTCCACCCCAATTTTGAGGGACAACACCCTGGGGGAGGATCAGGGACCTCCCACCTCTCTTTCCCTTCCACCAACCTCGCTTGTCACATATAAAACTACATACAGAAATGAATACTATCTTGATGATTTGTACGGTTAATAAATATAATCCCTTTATTACCGATTAAAAGTTACGTGCTTTGCTCCCCAATGCCGCCCTGTTCCAAGTAGGCGTATATATGTGATAGATTGGAAGGGGGGGGGAGAAATAAATAAGCAAATCCTTCGCAAACACTGTCAATGTATTTTATTACATTCCAAAGCCTTCCGAATAGTTTTATGGATAGCATTGCGCAGAAAAAATCGTACTTCGGAAAGACATATATTCGTCCAGGGTAATTAACGCTTTGGTTGAGCGAGACGTTTATATACACCGGAGGCACTTAAGAGATCAAAGTCGTATTGTAGCCTTAGAACCAAAGTATACTATTATTGAATTCAATGCATTGAGGGGTAGGCGATGAAAATTATGATTGAATATTGGTTCTTAAATATTCAGTTTGAGAAGCACTGGTTTACCTACAAAATAAGCAATCCTCTCACTTATTTTCATCATTAGATATCCGAAACTATCAGACATATAGACATGAAACTTGGCAAGCATGATTCTTTTGTTGAATAGAGATCCGCTTAGGATTCAATATTACTCGACAACAAGCACTGCTTAGCTCGACTCCTTAATCGCACCAAACAGCGCTTGCGCGTAGTACCCAGATATCAATCTAGTTCCTAAATTTTATTGACAAATATAGATTTTATAGTCCAGCTGGGAAGCGTGGTTCTTTTGTCGCTGGCCTTCTGCCCTCAAAGTTGCGGGTTAGACCGCGGACCAGGTCGGTGGTTCATGATGCAGAAAAATGTCAGTGGTCATGTCGTATGATTATATGGCAATCCCTAGAGTGTCTGTTTGGCGTGGGTTCTCTCAAAAAGTTAAATCATAGTACAGGTTCACATCGTCAGAGATCAAGTGACTCCCTCTAGGGATAAAACTGGGCGTCAAAATTACATGTGGTGATTGATATCCGTTTATATGGTGTCGCACTAAGGAGATACCAGCTTCCGGGAAGTACTAGGTCTGCAATGGTAAAATACCAATCCGCAGCCCATTAGAAATAAAAAAAATATAGAGAGATTATATATATCAGCATTTTTTTTTTTTTTTTTTTAGTGGAAAGATAAAAAAAAATGTAGTTGAAAATTCTAAGCAATTCCATGCTTGCTCAATTTATCCCTATGAAGAAAAAAAAATATTTCTTGGGTAGTGGACACATCGCATTGGTAAAAAAGAATGAGAAACACATTGCCACGAAACGAGGAAAGTTGGATGAGATGTGTATGCCATTTCCGAGGGCAGTACAACACATCAAAAGAAGTTGCACAATTTGTTCAGGATGTTGCTTCATATGAAAATATAGTTGCATGTCGTTATACTCGAGGAAAAATACTCTCTAACATACATATTTACATGAAAGGACATTCCTTAAGATTCTTTTCGATTGATGTAAAACGTATCCAGAACATTTTTTGGATAAAGAAAAAGGATAAAATATATTATATTTTTACATCTTCTTCCAGTAGTAAACGATCTTTTTCATCATATTACTTATTCCGGGATGAGTCAAAACTATTTTTATGGATTGTAAAATGTATTTCATACGGAACCTCTCTATCGTAATATTTTTTGCTAATGGGACTGCGCACATTAGTATTTTAACCTTTGCTGACTTAGTACATTCCCCAGGATCTGGTATCACTTTTTAGCGCGACACCATATAGGTAATACCAATTACTGCAAATAATTTTGACGCCCATTTTCCTCCCCAGTGGGAGGCGCCCGAGCTCTTGACGATGCGAAATTGTACTAGGATTTAATTTTGCCGAAAGCACCCAAGCCAAACAGACAATATTTGGATCTTTTACATGCCACATAATCATACGACATAGCCGCTGTCGATTTTCAGCATCATGAAAATCCATCGACATGGGCCGGGGTCGAACTCGCAACCTTGGGTGCAGAAGGTCAGCGACAAACCAACCACGCCACCCAGCCGGCTACCATAATGTTAAGTGAGTAATTATCACGCAGGCTATTGGTGACAGATCTCGTAATTTTAAGCCATAGTCAAGTGACGAGGACGACACCCGAGCTAACACCCCCAGTCCAAACTTTTGCACTACTCAAACGGACAGATTTAACATGCATCACCCTCTCTACACGAGCGGTATTTAGTGGCACCCATGGCTCGAATTCATGACACTTTGGCCACGTGTTTGTGACCAAGACCTCTAGGCCATGGCGGTGCCTACTGTAACGTTAAAGTGTATCCGACTTCTTTCACATACCTTATGATCGTTACCTTGAAAAGGCGTATGGATTAATAATTGTTTGGATGGATTAGTGTCAGTTGAATTAGAATAAACGTATAAAATATTTAAAAAATATTATTACAAGAAAAAATTACTGAAAAAACTACTTAAATGTATTGTTTCAGCAAAAAAATAAATAATACATTTTTTCAAAGCTTTCATTACATGGAAAATTTTTCCATAATAATAATACTTTGCTTATACTTAATTCACTTCATAACAGAGCCTGAACTATGCTTTTTGACATCTGTAATTTAGAAATGGGTTAATTTGAAGAAGATTCGATCTCGGAACCTTTCGTTTAACTTAAAGCTGGACCGAAATGATCACTTCAGTCCGGGGGCTGTTATTGGCTTATATATGTAGACTAGCTGTTACCCGCCCGCTTCGCTGGGTATTTCATGATGTTTTATAAATTTTTACTGCTTATATATATGTATAAATTATTGATATCGAAGCATTAAGAATTCGATTGTATTAAAAATATACTTATACCTTTAACTGTCGCAAAAAAAAAGGGCAGAACTCATCTAATTTGTATTTTCTAAAAATCTCTAAAATTGAAGTATAGAATGATGTTTGCTCTTTCGTAACCCCAAAAACCAAGTGGATTCCCGCAAAACCAATTTTTGGTGGATCTCTACTCCGTAAATTGAACATGCAAGCCAAATTTCAAGTCTAAATCTAACAGAAAAAAAGAAGTTTTACTATCAATATCCACGTAATCCCGTTGAGAGCCGTTTTCCAAAATAACCGCTCTTAGAGGATTTCAATTCAACACAAAAAAAATCCAAACCAAATTTCATTATTATAGTCCTTGTAGCTCGAAAAAAGTAATTTTTTTTGTCAATACGTCCCAGTAACCCCCTGCACCCCCCTAAGAACTTGATTTGCTTAAAATACATTCTTAGTGGATCTCTATTCAACAAAAGAAACATGCTTAACAAATTTCAAGTATATGGGTCTAACAATTAAAAACATTAATTTTTTTCTGTAACTCCTCTTGACCCCTCGCAAACATCCTTAGGGGTCAATTTTCGTTTCACTCTTTGTTAGAGGAACTCTATTCCATGAAAGGAACATGCCTACCAATTTTCAAGCAGGATGATCAAATAGTTTAAAAATGGAAATGTTTATCGATTACGCCTCTTAAACTCCCGAAATTAAACTTGGTAGTTGATATTCGCAAAACCCATTTTGTAGCGGTTCTCTACTTTACGAAAGGAATCTGCTTATCAAATTTCAAGACTGTACATCTAACAGTTTAAAAATGGGGATAATTGTCTATAACGCCACTTGAGCCCCCGCAACGCCACTTCTGGGTCTGTTTTCACAAAACCCATTTTGTAGGGGAATTGCACTCTATGAAAGGAATCTGCTTAGCAAAATTTGAAGACTGTGCGTCCAATTAATTAAAAATGCAAAAAAATTATCAATAACGCCCCTTGAACCCCCGCAACGCCACCTAGGGGTCAATTTTCACAAAACATATTTTGTAGTGTATTTCTATCCTATGAGAGGAATCTGCTTACCAAATTTCAAGACTGTGAGTCTAATGGTTTAAAAATAGAAATAATTATTTATATCTGCCCTTAACCCCTGCAACACCCCTTGGGTGTCAATTTTCTCCAAACCCGTTTTGTAGCGGATATTTACTCCATGAAAGAAACATTTCTACCAATTTTCAAGCAGCTAGGTCAAGTAGTTTAAAAACGAAAATATTTATCTATTACGCACTTATACCCCGCAACGCCACTTAGAAGTCTGTTTTCACAAAACCTTCTTATAGCTGACTCTATTAAATAAATCTATTTATCAAATATAAAGACTGTGCGTCTAATAGTTTAAAAATGGAAATAATTATCTGTAACGCCCCTTAAGTCCCGCAACGCCACTTGGGGCAATTTTCACGAAACCCATTTTGTAGCGTATCTCTACCCTATGAGAGGAATCTGCTTACTAAGTTTCAAGACTGTACGTCTAATAACTTAAAAATCGGAATTTATAACGCCCCTTAAACCACCACCCCCGCAACACCCCTTGGGGGTCAATTTCCCCCAAATATGTTTTGTAGCGGATATTTACTCCATGAAAGAAACATTCCTACCAATTTTCAAGCAGGTAGGTCAAGTAGTTTAAAAACGAATATATTTATTTATTACGCCACTTAATCCCCTGCAACGCCACTTAGAGGACTGTTTTCACAAAACTTTCTTATAGCTGATCTCTACTCTATTAAATAAATCTATTTATCAAATATAAAGACTGTGCGTCTATAGTTTAAAAATGGAAATAATTATCTATAACGCCCTTAAGTCCCGCAACGCCACTTGGGGCAATTTACACGAAACCCATTTTGTAGCGTATCTCTACCCTATGAATAGGAATCTGCTTACTAAGTTTCAAGACTGTACGTCTAGTAACTTAAAAATCGGAATTTATAACGCCCCTTAAACCCTCCGCCCCCGCAACACCCCTTGTGGGTCAATTTTCCCAAAACCCATTTTGTAGCGGATATTTACTCCAGGAAAGCAACTTACCTACTAATTTTCAAACAGGTAGGTGAAGTAGTTTAAAAACGGATATATTTATCTATTACGCCTCTTAATCCCCCACAACGCCACTTAGAAGTCTGTTTTCACAAAACCTGTTTTGTAACTGATCATTATTCTACGAAAGGAATCTATTTATCAAATTTAAAGACAGTGCGTCAAATAGTTTAAAAATTGAAATAATTATCTATAACGCCCCCTAAGCCCCTGCAACGCCACTTGGGGTCGATTTTCACCAAACTCATTTTGTAGCGGATCTGTACTCTCTGAAAGGAATCTGCTTACCCAATTTCAAGATTGTACATCAAGTAGTTTGAACATGGAAGCAATTATTTATATCGCCCCTTAACCCCCGTAACGCCCCTTGCGTTTCGAATTTCGGAAAATCCGTTCTTAGCTGACGTCTACTCTATGAAAGGAATATGTGTACCAAATTTCAAGTCTGTAGGTTGAATAGTTCCGGAGATATCGTGATTAGTCAGTCAGTCAGTCAGTCAGTCAGTCAGTGAGTGAGTCGCTTTTCTCCTTTATATATATAGATACCAAGTATCAGAGCACCTGTTCTGATGACAGCTTCAATGGAGTGGTCTAGTGCAGTAAGAATCTCTGGAACCGTTTTGAAGCGAATGCTACGAAGTGGTTCCTTCATCTTAGGAATTAAGTCAAAGTCACAAAGGCTTAGGTCTGGAGAGTACGGGGGATGGTAAAGCACTTTCCAGCCCCCATGTGGATCGAATAAATCAGTCACAACTTGCACTGCATGTGATCGAGCATGGGCGTGCTAAATGACAGGGGCGTTCTGTAGAAAGTGTTCCCATTTATTTCTCAAAGCTGGGTTCGAGATAGAGCTCCAAAAATGAGCAGAAATACTACGCATTAACGGTCTGCTTTTGAAGAACGGTATAACACCATCACAGTCGTACGCGAGAATCACTATAACTTTTACATTGCTGAGATTCTAACAAAATTTCGAGCGTCGTGGTGACCCGTAATGATGCCATTCGTTTCATAGGCGTTTCAGTTCTGGCTGGTACGATCTGGTCCAAGTCTCATCCAGCGTAATGATACGACGTAAAAAGGTCTCCCCTTCACGCCCATAGCACCCCAGGCGGATTCAAGCAGCTCCGTATTGAAACCATTTTTGCATTTCCACCAAATGGTGTGGAACCCATCGTGAAACAATTTTTCTCATTCCCAGGCGTTCCTTCAGAATGTGCAGCACAGCCGTATGCGCGAATCCTGTGTGTCGGGCCAGCTCATAAGTCGATCACTGTCCATTTGTGCAGCAACAGCGTGCACTTCAGAGGTGTAACGAAGAACACTGGGGGCCCCCTGCAAAATCAGGTTTTAGGCTCCAAGCCCTTATACGTACTTGGTGTTAGTCAGGCTTTGGGCCCCCTAGAACACCTGGGCTTCCCCGCAATGCGGGGTTTGCGGGGGTGTACGTTACGCCACTGGTACACTTCTCTGACACTAGAATGACCTGTACGGTGCATATATTCCACATTTTGGCGTCCTTCATTGAAGGTCTTACCAATCTTGCTACGGTTCTGTAAGACAATGCAGATTCCCCGCAAGCCTCTTGAAGCCCTAGATGACATTGTCGTGCTGTACGACCTCTGGCACATTCAATTTTTAACCAACTTCGTTGTTCTTATTTTGAAAACATATTGACAACATTTACTTTAGATCGCAAGCTAATACAAGGATCAGTTCTTCGCGTCACTCCGCATGCGCATGAGGTAAGAAGGACGAGTCTTTTTGCTGAGAGCTCACGTGTGGTACACGCGACATTCTTTGGTTTTGTTGCGTAGCGTTTTTACAGCAGTGTGTCCACTATTTAAGTTCCAACCCTCGTAATATAAATCAACATTTTGGCTTTTGCCTTTGCCCCTTTTAGGCTAACATCTACAAAACATAATCATCGCTCATAAATTCCTTATGCGAACTTATACAGTATTTCAAAGATGCCTACAGGGGTGCATGAGTTCATCTCTCTTAATATTTTCATATTTTTTATTTAATTGTTCTACTCCGGTCTGGCCTCCAAATATTCTAAACATCTTGAAATGAAATTTAAGAAAGTTATATTTTTGTCAAAAATTACATTACAAATAGCCAATGGTGTCTACTTTTTACACATGCCGAGTATACTCGTGCAATTTCTCCATGACAAGTATACTCGTTAATCGCAGTAAACAGGTTAACATAAAAAAAGTACAAAATCAATCTTCAGGCTATAAGTGCAGATTCTAATTGAGGACCCTTTTCGAATTCATTTAAATTCAGGTCCTACTGTTAAATGATCAATATTTGCCCACCCTGCACTGTTCTGAGATTTCGATTCGATTTGAGCGACCTCTATTAACATTTCATCAGCTGCACTTGAAATGATTGCGTGAGGACAGATTAATTCATAGGACTATTCAAGCATAAATTGCTCCCTATCTGAAAGACCACATCGCCAGATACATTTGTATCCCAGATCTGACAATTTTTCGGGACATAGGAAATTCATGCGCGTATGATTTTTTTTATGAAAATAGACATGCAAAAGGACTTATGTAAATTAATGAATATTTATGTTACCGTTGACAGGTATAATTTAGTTATTTCATAGAATAACTAGGTAATTCATAAAATAACTAAACGAATCAGTTAAAGTATATAATAGATGAAAAACTTCATACTTTACCTTGCTATTCTATGAAATAACTAAAGATAGACCGTTAAAATGAAAAATATACAATTTCAAAGATATTTTATAAATTTATAGATCATAAATAGCTAAAATCTCTCGAAAAATACATTTTACTCTTGCGGATAAATAATTGATAAAGAATAAGGGAAAGCAGATGATATAATTTATTATTGCTCATATTGCTAACACTAGTTAAGCATGACATTCGACTCAGGACGCAAAGTCTTTTCATTGTGCAAAAAATGCCAGCATCCCCCGATCACATCCTGGATTGCTTGGGGTTCGCTCTAACGGATGTTTATGAAAGTCCTCTACTGGTGATTGATTGGCTTCGCTAGAGTTCACGGTATCATAGATCTGATCTAGCTGCCGCTAGATCTCTGAGGGATTAGAAACAACAACACTAGTTAAGCAGAAAGGGAAAAAATTAATATGTAGTAAAAATAGATTATATTTAAATATTACCAACAAAAATTCATGCTGGGAAGACAAACCGTTGCTTCCTAAAAACATTGCGTAAACTTTTTAAAATGAAAATGTAAGAGAATATTAATTTAAATTTTAAGAAATACCTATATATTTTACTTTTCATTGTTTATTAGAGCAAGGATTGATGTGATGGCACTTTGGATTGGACTGCTTATTATTTTTGAAATAAGCTCAATTTTTACCATTCTTAATTTTTTTTACACGAGCACTTTTAAATCTTTGTCCAGTACCGCAACTCTGAGCTGTTGCAACGGATCGAAGCGTTGTGTCAATATTTGGAACTTCTTCAATGAAAATTCTCGCTGACATACTGAACTGATATATAGAGTGCAGTTGTTTTATTCGGCCATCTCTAGTTCCTAATCGGAAAATTCTTTCCTAAAGCAGCTAACCATTTCAAAGAACTTTCGCGCGCGCGAGTGCTGTATTTCATGCTTTAATGATCAAGTAATCGTTATTCTGTAGAATACCTAATTAAATAGTAAGATTCAATAATTTTATGTATTTTAACTCACTTGTCTAGTTATTTCAGGAAATACCTAGTTATTTTATGAAATAACGGATTTCACACTTTAACTGTAACATTTATATAAAATATAATTTTTATTCGATTATTATCATTCATGTAAAAATGGAAACTTGAAAATATCGGAAATGTTTAAAAACAGTAATTAAAATCAACTGCTAAAATTTATGTTAAGATTAAGTTACGTTACATACATTACATTGTTTATTTTTAGGATGAATGAATTCCGTTTCAAGACCTTTTTGCTTTAAAAAAAAAATACCTCCTTCCCCCCCCCCAAAAAAAATCTAGCATTTTTAGCTTAATTTAAATGCCCAATAATAAAGAATGCAATTGAAAATAAAATTATGTAATAATTATTAAAATTTGTATAATTTTATAGATTTTAACCAGAATTTTGTAACTTTTCAAGTGTTTTATTTCCAAGAATACAGTATATCTCCTAATGTAATTCGATTCGTGTATACTCTGCGACTGAATTTTTTCTTCAAAGATTTACCTAAAATTCGAAACCCATATATAAGCTGAAATGAACAAAAAAATATTTCCCATGATAAGAAAAATAAGCAGGAAATGAAATTCGCACGTGATTGCGAATGTATGTTTCATGCTGTTTCAACTCTCTGCATGATGATTATATGCGTTCAAACATCCTAAAATTCAAAAGTCGTATATACGCCAAATGGGGAGGCGGATTTCTGCGATTTTTGAACACGTCGCCATGAAAGCGAAAAGTTATTTTACTAATTCATTAAAGCATCGTTTATTACTCCTTAAGACAGGGACGGACTACTTTTAATTTTTTAAGGTTTTGCGGTCCACCCAGTGGCGTAGGTGTGGTGAGCTAAGAAAGGGGTCTGCAATATTTATTGTAACTTAAAAAATAAATACGGAATATGTACTTACCTACATAAATAGGAGGGTAAGTCGGAAAATAAGTTTCCCCTGTCGACTGTGGTCAGAGTTGTGCATGAAAGTCAAAACATACAATGAGACATTAATGATAAGACACAGCTTTATTTTTTATATAAGTGCCAAGTACCATTGAGACATTTGTCAAACCACTTGATAAGCTTCAAAAAGCCCTCCATGAAAAACTCAGCGCTTTGCATACGGAAGAAGTGTTTAACGGCTTGTTTGACTTCAGCGTTGCTTCTAAAGTGCTTTCCGGCGAGATTCTTCTTCAAAGCGGGAAACAGATGAAAATCACTTGGTGCGAGATCATGACTGTATAGCGTTTGGTGTAGGCGCTCCCAACCAAGAGTTGAAGTATGGTTTTGCGTTGCCGAGTGTGGTCTCGCATTGTGATCCTAAAACAGAACGCTAGATCCTAGAAGCACAGGCCATTTTCTGAATCCATCTGCTTGATCTCGGTCGACCTCTATTTAATGGTGCATCGGTTTGTGACGGATCTATACGCTGATGTATGGACGCAGACGATCTATACTGCGAAACATGTAATATTGTCAGACGGAAAAAAAAAAAAAAAAAAAAAAAAAAAAAAAAAAAAAAAAAAAAAAAAAAAAAAAAAAAAAAAAAAAATACGGACAACCATTAAACACTAATCATATTGGAGAAACTTTGGGGCCAGCATTCGCGTTAATTCCCAGCCTCTCAAGAAGAAACCCTGATATTTAAATTAGTTTGACTATATAAAGTCTAGGTTTTGTAGATGGAAGATAGAAGGAGCAGGAGAAATGTTGCGATGATACGTGGGTGAGAATATTAGAATATTTCATTGAGTATTTCATAACATAGCACGAGTTAAGGAAGGAGTTGCTAAGATAATAAATTAGTTGATTAAGGATCAAAGATAGATTGAATCAGATTTAGTTAATTAGATCACTTGCGCTAGTTCACTTAGTCTTGTTCTCTTAGACGTGTTTACTTAGAGTTGTTCCTTTAGAATAGATTGCTCTCTTTGTATATCACTCCTAGGGTCTTCTTTTATAGTTTCACTCGTGATTGATGAAGTGTGTTTGAATAGTAATAAAAGTTTCTGGTGATGCTTTATTTCCCCCCACACCCTTAGGCAGGCAAAACAGTGAAGGAGCGGTGCAAATAGGCCGAGCTCATGCTCACACGGTGTCTTGCACGTTTCCCTGCTGTTTCGTCGTTCGCCCATAAACGTTAAACGCTTCTTCCATATGCAGAGCCCTGAGTTTTTTCTGGAGGTCATTTGAAGCTTATCGAGTGGTACGACAAATGTCTCAATGTACTTGGTACTTATGTGGAAAAATAAAGTTATGTCTTATCCTTAATGTCTCATTCTATGTTTTGACTTCCATACACAACTCTGACCACAATCGACAGGGAAAACTTATTTTCCGACTCACATTCGTACAATAAAATAAATTTAAATTTGAAAGATCGCGTTTAAAGAGTGAAACACAAGATACAAACATAATAATAGCCACAATGCATTTATTATCAAACAATTCAAAATACATTAAAAAAAATAAAACAATTTCATCTAAAGTCAGTGCTCATAATTATAGTCAGTAGAAGCCTGCATTCTATCAGATAATCTTGATTATTTCGGTATATACGAGGGTTGATCAGAAAAAAAGGTTGCAAGTCGAATAAAGAAATATTTATTAACGACAGAAAATACAAAAAGGAATTAAGAGGTATACGTGCCTATCACATTTCGACATAATCACCAAGTCTATTTAGGCATTTATCAGAAAGCAGAACCAACTTGTTTAAACCGTCTTGGTAGAAATCAGGTATCTGTTCATTGAGCCAGGTCTCGGTGGATGTCTTGGAATATCGCAGCACATAGGCTGCACGCTACCATAGATCAGTCCCAGTTCTGACGAGATTTCGCTCAGACCCATCGATCATTTGGAATCATTTCTTCAATTTGTGCCGTGTTGATTTTTGTCGTTGAAGAACTTGGCCGGCTGCTCCCTGGCATATTGCAGTTTTCGACATCCTGTCTACCTGATTGAAAAGAGTGACAGAATTTCGCTACATGTAGTCTGCTTATTGCTTCTTCACCATGAACTTCCATGGTTTGCATCTGATATTCACAGTCACATTCTTTGCCCATGAAAATCGAATCCCGGCTCGCACTTCCAAACGAGACCAATTTCCTAAACTCTTCCCATTTCAATCGTCCTGAACCGTCTGGGAACTTTCACTACCTACCCGTAAACCAGCTGTACGACAAGTAGCACCATTTGTCTCCACTATGGGAAACAAAATTTCTCCACAATATGTAGTTTTCAAATGCTGCGGCTAGTAACCTTTTTTTTTCTGATCATCCTTCGTACTAACTTGCTAATCTTCAGGAGGTCACCGCAAAATGAATTGGCGGTCAACCTCGTTCGACTTAATGCTGATCCCTACCTTACGCCTTTATAAATACAAGTCGGAATTGCGTTCATCTGTGATGCGAATTGCGCAAGTTACAAAAACTTCCTCTTTTTATGTGTATATGGTAAAATATTTAATACAAAAATCAATTAGAAAGCGACGAGACAAGGTTAAACATTAATTTTCAGTTAAATACGTACAGCACATATTCAATTTTAAAGGATAAAAGATGTCAGGCATGGAAAAATACTTGTAGAGATTGATATAGACTGAACAACTGACATCTGACGGCACCTCAAACATAACACTTGACATCTTTCTCGACTAAGTTATGGTTCCAGCGAATATTTTATGTACCGAAAGTATTCTCTCACCTATGAAGCTATCAAATTGTATTACTGTGTTAATCAACAACTTCAGCGGGAATTTACTGCCTGTCATCGCAAAATAAAATAACGCTACTCTAGATTCCACAAGGGACAAATAACAAAATAAGGCAGTATTTTAAAATGAACAGCTATATAGAATATTAAAAGAAGCATAACGCGTGATGGTTTTAAACTTCCAGAGTATAAAGAATACATTTTTTGTTCGTTTTTATTGCATTGTTTGCAGAAAACTATTAAATAAGAGTTTTATTATTTCAATATTTAAAATGTTTCGCTTCGTGACTGAATTGTTGTGAAATGCTTTTAAACTGTTATTTTTCTAACAAAAGAATAAAGAAATGCTGAAATTTCATAAAAATAGAGATCGAAATTAGATATTTAACATGTGAAATCTAGATAAAATCCAAAAAGGTATAGAATTTCTCTAAATTTTATTTTAAAAAAAAGTTGAAATAATGAGAGAGAGATGAAATGTATAGACTGTTTTTATTTGTGTATTATGGATTCAGTTTTACTTAGTTTTTAAGTGCTACATATTCCACTTTACGGTTTTAATGGAATTAGGACGCCATGGCCAAATGACGAGAACGTCACCCTGATATTCCAATCTTATAATTACCACTCACGTGAAGATTTTAAAGCTTCGTTCTGCTTATACCGATAGACCATCTACTCAAGTCTTTAGACTAATTTTAAAAGAAAAAAATCAAGCATATATAGGCATATATAATAGAACAATTCAATTATCATTGACCATTAGACCAAAGTAACCAATAACGGAGAAGGACGTACTAGATAGTTTTTTCCCCTCTAATGGGGCTGCGTATTTTTTAATATCTCCACCTCTGCAGACCTAGTGTATTCCCAGGCTGTTGTACGCGTTCAGTTACGTATTGCTCTTTGATTTAGTAGCAGAACGGTGATACTCGAGATATCGCTCGCGTATTTATTATTTCATATGCAAGAAGATAAAGGGGAGAAACTGCAATTTTGTTCCTGCTGCCATACATCATCTGAAAATTATTGTGTATAAGCATAACCACCGTCGTCAAAAATTATTTTTCAATGTTTGATCGCCTGTTCTGAGCCGCCATTCAAGCATTTAGGTTTCCACTGTTTGAAATCTTTCACGAAAACAATTCGATAAAAGCTCGCCAATTTACAATTTCTATATGTAATTGCTCTTTCCAAACAAATCCTTTGAATAATGTAAACCCATGCACCGAATACAACACTCCATCTGTGTAATCGTCATGGGTGGGGGAAAAAACTTTTCATCCCTCGTTGAACGCCTCTTCAATTACACGCGAGAAATCCAAAACTTGCCAAGAATTTTAATGAATTAGATATGATTCGCGTTGCCATAACGACGCGAGTGTTGCATCTGATACGAAATCTATCCAAGGGGGAATGCCTCACTGTGGTATGGTATGCAGAGTTGCATCTTATTATGTCGCTCTTTGTAATGGAGCGTGGAAAAGGATGAAGTCATTTTAAAGATTAATGATTCATTGCTTGGGGAGTGTTGAATTGTTCCCTAGATGGTGAGTATTGATTCAAAAGCATATTATAATTGTACATTTTTACTCGAAAAATCGAAATTCTTTTGAATATTTCGACAGAATTCCAGACAAATTTTTTCCACGTCACTTGAATTGCAAAATATTCACCATAATGTAGTAAAAGATTGTAAAAATTATAATACACCCATCTTTTTTTCTTACACTGTAGATACGTTTCTTTGTAAACCGTGTAAAAAAATTCATGCGACATATGGTAAATTTGGGTATGTTCAACAATTTTAGAAAATCGTGTAAGATAGAAAAATTTCAAAATGTTTTCCCAAGAAAACGTGAAAAAAAGTAATAAAAAAAATCCATATTACATATTCATAAAGCAAAAAATGTAAATTAGTGTATTGTGAAAATTCACGCACGCACTGACTCATTCACTCGCTGTGTGTATGGGTGCGGAGAGAGTCTTAAAGTGTTATAGAACTACAAAGTGAAATGGTCTATAAGTATTTACAACATATAAAAATCGAAATTAAGAATAAAATTGCTACTATTCACACACCCAACTTGATAACAAGTGTGCACTTCAATTATGAAGGATCAAGAATGCTATGATCAGTAGGTGCGTCAAATTGTCTTGATCTTTAAATGTCTTTCGATGCAATAAATCCAGTTTGGGGAGCCGGTATGCCCCGATATCTGACTTCCGATGGACTTCTTCAGGAAGTTTTCTTGCGAAACTACTCCTTCATTCTAGCCATGACCAAGCCTATTTAGGTCTCTGTAATTTGATGAATTTTACTACATCAGGTTATTTATCGAACAGATGAGGACATGATAGTATCTACGAAAGGAAGATAAGATTTATTTTAAGGCATTTTCAGGAAAATGGAACATGGCGAAGGTCAAATTTAAGTTCTCAATCATATAAAGTCGACATTGGTCCTCAAAATACAACAGGTCAAATGGGCAGGTCACGTTGTCCAGAATGACGAAGACCGCACCACTAGATCTTTAATTCTCAATATTGGCACACGAAGAAGGACAGACCAAATCTTAGATGGATTGATGACCTAGAAAAAGATCTCATAGTTTGAGTAGGAATTGAAAGAACAATAGCAGGAAGAAGGCTAGCATGAAAAGAGGCTTCTGTGAGGAGGTAAGGCCCACCTGGGTTGTGGAGCTACTGAGGAAGGAAGGTTATTTATAATTTATAGAGTTCTGAATTAGATATTCTTCTCTATGTCCATTCATTTGGACCTCACCAAGAGTGCAAGGTAAAATCTTTCTTTCGAAAATTCTCAAAGGTATATGTTACGTTTCAACTAATTTCTTAAAGATTTTTAAAAATAGATACTTTTATAAACAGTGTCTATCAATAAAATCGAGAGCTCTGAAGAAGAAAATGAAGACAAAAACATTTGGTTTCCTCCCCAGGGATTCATCCATCAATTATACGCGTGCAACCCCAAACACGCGACGAACCTTAATGAACTTAATGCTGTTTCCATGGCAACCAAAGTGTTGCATCTAAAACGAGATCTGTCAAATACTCGGGAGACTATCCAGTAGGTATGCAAATTACGTCTCTTATGACGGTTTGTCATAAGCGTTGAAAAGAGTAATACTGGATGGAAAATTTATGGCTGTTTGCCTTTACGGAAAAACTTTTCTAATTTTGGCCGAGAGGTACGTAAAAATAATAACGGTTCTATATCTGTTAACCTTGGAGAAAGCACGCACTCGATACTAAAGTTAGTGGTCACGTGGGGGTGGAACACCCAGTCTTTTTATAATTCTTTTTAGTGAGCATCATATGAAATCGCAATTCAATGGACAATTTAATTAAGAGAAAGTATATTTGCCTATTTTAATGGACTTTTCAATTTTTCTTTGATAATTTGAAACTAAAAATTCAATGAAACTGAACTGAAATGTTTCAAATGTGCGTGACTTTAATAGAGAACACAAATCACAAACTGTTATATTTTGTTCAAGTTATTGTAGTTTTACTGTCCTTTGATGATCGACAAATAACATGTTGAACTTTTTCTTGCTTGTTTTTTAGACAGGGCTACAGTGTCTTGTGGTACACTTGGGCTTCATTTCTTGCGATTTTGGATGACATTTGAAAAATTTTCGCTTTCAACTGAAACATGTTTCATAAGTCATCAGCACTACTCAAATTTATACATTTGCTATCGTAGTAATATCCGTGTTCCTGGATTCTTCCCTTGTAGTCAGTTTCAACTTTATCCAATAGAGATCGAACAAAGGACCATTTCTTTACATTCTGTTCATTTACACTTATAAACCATAATGAGTCGATCAACACGGCAATCAAAACCAATAAGACGTTCACGTGGGAAAAATGTAGCATTTTCATAGAAAGTGGTTTGGAACAAAAGCGTTTGCGCTGGGAACTCATCACCCATGGTCTTTAAGATTGTAAGGAACCATTTGTCACTCCTAAAAAAGAACGATATAATTGTCAAGTACATTTTAGCTCCTTTGAAGACTGTCATATAGGAGGATATTGACAAGGTCATTGATAAAAAAAAATATAAAGTTTCAGAAATTAAAGATTTTGTGAGTAGGGCAACTCATGCTACACGACCGCTTCAGTTTAAAGAAATAAGATATGCTACATTTCAATATGGTTAACCCTTTTTTTGGTGAGAGTTATGTTAACGAACACAGTAAACTCAGCACAAGGACTACTGCCAGCAGGGCTCATGTCTTGAACGAAGGTCAAGTGACGAGGATGAAATCTGAGCTGGCACCCAACCTCTCCTACCTTCCACACCAATCCAACGGGAAGGCGTTAGAGCCTCGACAGATTTAACGTGCAGAGGCCTTCAATCAACAGTTTTCAGCGGCTTAAGGCTCGAACTCATGACACGTTGACCCCGGTCCGTGACCTTGACCCCCAGGCTACTACGACCACTAACCCCTTTTTGGTGGGAGTCCCGTGTCATCAACTCAAACCAGTTAGGCATTCTTAGGAAACTTATGCAATTGTAATTTTAAATATGAGCAAGAAATTTTAAAGTTAACCTTAAATATATTTTAATTGTCAAATATTTGAAAACATATGGATTACATTTAAACTCCTATTTCATACCTTCTTAGAAATCACGATAGCAGAAACATGTAAAATATATTATCAAAAGACTTGCATTCCTTAGTGTTATACCTTCAGTAATGTGTGGAGAATTTCTTAAAAATATTTTACTACAAAAAAAAAATACTCTAAATTCATATTTTTTTTGTGTGTGTGGAGATTTTCTTCAAAGAGAGAGAATGCATTCAGAGTTTTTAAGTAAAATTTGTAAGATTATTTTTAAATACTGATTCCTAATCATGGTTAAATAATCTATAACTTAGGATTATTATAATTTGCCCATTCACTCATTTATATAATACATGGAATAAATATATCGGAGAGACAGCACCCCATAAATCTATCAATTTCGATAAAATTTGTGATGACGAAGATGACACTTTATCTAGTAAGTCGACTAGGTGGCGTAGTTGGTTTGTCGCTTGCCTTCTACACCTAAGGTTGCGGGTTCGACCCCGGTCCATGTTGGTGGATTTCGCTCTAGCAGAAAATTGACTGCAGTCCATATCATATGATTATGTATGTAAAAATCCCTGAGGCCAGTTAGTCATGAATGCATACAAAATTGAAAATTTCAGCAGTCAATTCGCACTGTCAAGAGCAAGTATCCTCCTCTGAGGAAGGAAACAGGGCTGCAAAATTACTTGCGGCCGTCGGTATCGCCTATTGGTGCCGCATAAAGTGATCCAGCTCCACCA
>BMAO01000458.1:0-18626 GCA_019973975.1 Trichonephila clavata
GTTTATTACCACGCAAGGAAGAAAAGTAATCACAAAATATTATTCAAATATCATTAAAATATTTGAATACTATTTTTGCTTTTTAAATTGTTATTATAGGAGAGTAAATAAATTCTTAAGTGGGAGTCCAAAACGAGGAAGTTAGTGAATAATAAATAATACAGAGTAATTACGACAAAAAAAATGAAGAAAAGTATTTAATTCCAAATTTAATATAGTTTAAGTATTTTAAAAGGAATTATTAACAGGACAGTAGCTACGCATTATATTACTGTACCTAAAAATGAGTCTTTAGATCTATTGTCCTTGTTTGTGGAATTAATATGCAAAAGAAATGATTTTGAAAACTTTAACACTAAGAAATACTTTAACCCGCGAACACTCTCGAGGGGTGTTCTCTACACCACGGCAATAATATAAAATTAATGTATTTTAAAATGAAAATTTTGTAGGTTTAGTTTAAATTAATGTTAGTCTCTTTTTATGCAATAAATTTAATAATTTTATTTGTATAATACAAAAAACAACTTGTACTTTATAAAAATGTATCATAGTTGACTAAAATTTTTTTTTCATATTTAAATACACGTGTTAAAAGTTTGGGGTGTTCTTTACACCCCGCGAGTAACGACGGTAGTAAAAACAGGCGCGAGTGACCGCGGGTTAACTAGCTTTTGTTATGTTTTCTCTCTTACACCTTTAGGTTTTATACACACTCCTTGATATCCATGCGTACAACTAAATATTTATAAATAGAGTTTAGAAACACACATCTTATAAATTGAAATCGTAATACCATTGCTATAAACAGAATTATGTATACTGTAAAAAAATTGACAAATTCATAAATAATTTTATGGTAAAAGTTTATTGTAATATTAAACAGATATTATAGAAACATAATTACATTGGCGTTATTGGAAGAAGGCTCACAATGTGCAAAATATCATTATAGAGTACAGTCTAATATACATATAAGTAGAACAACAGGTGATATAGTTTTTAAAATTTTTGTTACAATGAGAGCTTGAGAGGATTTTTTTTTAACATTTATAAGTTATTTATAAATAAAATAAATATTATTGTGGTTGATTTTTCAAGCTTAAAATAACAATTTTAGTAATAAAAATAAAACCAAGTTAATATCTTTTTTTTATAAATCATTTTACATTAGCCAATAAATATATTAATTCCGTATTGCGAGAATTCTAATATCTGCTGCCTATGGAAGCTTATTTTTCAATTTTCTTGTCAAAAAATGGTGAAAAGTAACAAATTTATTAACGTAGCATAAAAATAATAGATTTTCATCATTTTTTAAAATATTGCCAAGATTTTAAAATTTTCAAAAAATAATTAAGTTTTTAATTGTTTAATTTATTAGTACAATTTTTTCAAGTAACAAATATTGCAATCGTTCAATTTGTTGTTGTTCAAACCAAAATAAAAAAGGGAAATTTTGAAATTGCTGGTTATATCAAGGGCTTTGATCTCAATGATAATATATGCTTCAATTAATTATTTATTTAAAAACGAAAACATGCAGAAAAATGTATTAATATTTAGACCTCATACTGTTATGCATTTTTAGTACATTGTAGTTAACTTTAAAACATCGGATGTATTTTTTATTCGAATCATTTTATAATTCTTTTTTATCTTATGATACCTATGCGTGATTATCTTTGAAAATCTATTTTCTTTATTCACACAATCGAATTTGTAGTCCTATAATGTTGCAATTCTTTAAATTAGTCCTCTAATTAATATTAGAATTCTAATAAATTGATCCTTTAGAATTAAAATTATTTAAGTGCTGGTACTACGTTTTATGACTGACATAAAAAAGGCACAAAAAACATCGTTTTCTGTTCTATTTGTTCAATTTTTCTGTAATCTGCTTCATCTAATAAGTGCAATTTATAATTTTCATTTTATTTTTTCATTATTGTAAACGTTCCACTAAGCTTTTCATCAAGTTCCGAAGTTTATAAGCAAATACATTTAAAACCAAATAGTTTGGAATTCAAATGTGTTTTCCTTTAATAGGGCTTCTTATGGCCAATTCCTTATTTAAAACTCTTTTAAAATGGTATGAAATTGTTACTCAGCAACTCAGAGATTAAGAGTTTAAAATACGAAGTAGAATAAAGCGTGAAATATGTATTTAATTTTATTTCAGAAAATTTAAGCATTACATTTGAAATAAAACAATTTATTCATATACCTGCTAATTTTGGGCTATTAAAAATCCTACTAGATAAGTAAATAAGTGTTATTATAGATATATTACTTGCACAACTTTATATTTTAGCTCCAGTTTTTCAACCCAAATAGTAAATTTTTAGGTAAATCATAAGTATTAATTCTTTTTATCTCTCTCAGTATATATATATATATATATATTACAGTTTCTCTAAATTAAGTTAAAAAGAAAGTCATCTCCTTTGAAGAGCAATCAATTTAAAATTATAGCTATATTTATATTTTAATCATATATATTGATTTTTAATATTATAATAAATAAATATTTGCATTTTTCTATTATTAATTTGCCGATAAAAACAAAATTCAATAAAAAAATACAATAATTTATACTAATCATAAGCCTTCAACCTCTGATCCGAAGTAACTTCTTTAAAAGTCCATATAGTGTCTTTATATAAGTACTCTTATTCATTCCGTCAGTCTAATTCTTCCTATATTTTATTGCTAGTAGTTAGGACAAACTCAACCAGACGTCCATTTGAGCCACAAAGACATATTGTCTTAGATATCTTTTTCAGCAAATGGGCGAGGACAGAGAATGTGGTGGTCCAAGAATGAAGGTCTGTCCACTCCAGACTGGTGATGGCTAGCAGCCGCAGCTGCAGCTGCATGTGCCGCAGCGGCACTTTCGGTGGCCCATGGTTGTAATGTTTGTAGCGCATGTAATGATGCATTGCTTATGCACAATGGGTCCCTTGTCTGGTCATAAATGGATTTAGATACCACCTCTGCTTGTAAGGACATCATAAGTCTATTGGCAGCTTGTCTCTCAGCTTCTCTCTCTTCAGCAGTCTGTCTCCTTTAAAGAAATAAAATATCAGATATAAGTATTCATTTAATATGTGGCATATTATAAATAAATAAAATAAATTATTGGAAGTATCTTACAGAATTTGACTTTATATTTAAGATCTACGTAAACCGATATAATTTAAATAAAATTTTTAATGCCAACTCCAAAATTAACATTTATTTTATTTTGCCATGCAAAAAGTTACTTATAAGTCGAAAAACACAACTTTTAGTGAAATTCTCTTTTAAAAACTTCGTACTAAACATACTTCAATTATATATGTCTGTATACGAGATTGAGTACAAAGTAAGTATACAAAGTAGACATACTTCTATCATTGTACATATTGATAAAATTACTTTAGCTATAAACTATTATACTAATTAGTACAAGCGAAATAAATTTTGATCCAATCGTTAATATACAACTGAAAAGGATGCTTTTTGAAGATGAATATAGTCTTGAAATTATTTAAAAGATACGTCATGAATACAATTTGTAATTAAATAGAAAATAGAACTTTATTCAGTATCCTATTATATTTTATTTAAAATCATATATTAAAAATATATTTATCCTGTAACATATTTGAAAATATTTAATTAATTAAATAAAAATGATGATTATATAATTATGAATTTTTTTTTAAATGATTAAATAAATTGATGTCATTTTGCATTCAATGTACTTGGTTTTCTAAAAAATATTATAAATTGTATACAAATCTTGGATTTATATTGGATAGCTTGAATTGGATTCAGAGGGAAAGTCAGCTGAAACATACTCAATTCGTAACTAAGTTTTCTTTGCTTTATGATGTGTTTTAGTTAAAATTGTCTCATGATTTGTAAAATTAAAACGAGCACAGAATTCATTATTTCGGTAAAGTATAAAAATATACAAAAGTAATGTGAATATTGGGATTATTTTTAATAGTTCATTTTTAAATCACTCTAAATTAAAGCAAATACAATTTTTTTTCATTTTTAAATTCAATGACTTTTATTGAAGGTATATCTTTAAATAATTAATATAGAAATTATTTATTACATTTCTATAGAAACAACTGTATTAGACTACTTATTCTTTATTTTTAAGGACTATCACAAGCCAATTTTTTTATTCATTTAAATAATCCGCTTTTAACGAAGATGGGAAAAAAATAAGTTGCTTAAAATATCTCTAAATTAAAAAAAACTGGAATAAAATTGATAAATGTTAATTAAAAAAAATACTATTTCTAAATGCTTTTCTCATTTAATAAAAATATTTATCTCCTTTTTTGGAAAAAACAAAACAAATCCTTGATAAATAAGTTCTTTTTTAATTATTGCTTATTTCCCTTTGGAAATATAGATGTAAATAATTATACAATCCTCTTCCATAAATTTATGCATACAAAATAAGAGTTTGAGTGTTTAAAAAATAACTTTATTAATCAATTATACCAGAGTAGGATACTTATTTTAATCAATTTTTATGGGTACAGTTGTGTATTTTGTTAGTATGTATGATCTAAATCTGCATTCTGTGATCAAAGCATTTGTACATAAAAAATACGTTTCTCGGTACAATAAACTTTAACTAATGATTGCTGGAAGAAATGCGTAATTATCTATCCTAATTAATAGTCGGCATCAATAAAAAAGAATAATTCTGACTCTATAAAAAATAATGAAAAAAGTTTAAGGTCTATAACATACAAGTAATCCGTCTCTACCAGTCTTCCTTGTACAAGCTTTCATTGTTAAAACCTTTTTATGAGATCAGGTTTAAACTTTTTATAACTCAATTTTACGTGTCGCAAGATACATTACTAATAGGTGGGCCTTTTACTGCGATTTCTCATAAAAGGTAGACAGATTGGTAATAGAGTATGTAATTGGACTATTACAAGTGAATATAAAGTTATGGCATTTAATTGGCTTTTATTGGTTTTTTCTGGTGCTTTTTTCCATCTGAAACTAGTCGTTATTCGTTTTTCTTTACGCGGAAAAGTCACTAAGTTCGAGATACCAATGTTATTAGAATGGTGAATGTATAAGTTTAAATGCTACAAATTTTATTTTTGATCATATAAATGCAAGTTTTAGGCCTTATAAGTGCCTGCAATCAAATATAATAGACTTTGAGCACTGTTTTTAGTTAAGCTTAATAGGTCTCGAACAAAGATTTTTTTACAAGCTGACTTCTCCTCTGTCTACTTAGAATCTGTAAGTTTATACAGCATTTCTGTTTCGAGTAATTGAAATTTAATATTTTAATAAGTAACAAAGTATTAGTATAAGTAAACTTAGTGATCAAGAATTTCAATTTACCTTTTTTTAAAATAATATAAAAATTAAATTAACATTTGTAATAAGCTTTTCGAAAGTACTTCTAAAGTTGATAACATAATTAGTTTTGCCTACTTTACATACTTTTTTAAAAGAGCATAATATGTACTTTTACATTAACATTTTTTAATACTATTTCAAACAGGTTGAATTTTGCAATCAATAATAAAATAAAGATGCATTTAGTTTAAATCCTTGACCTAAAATAATGGTTGTAAGCCAATAAAGTTTTCATTTTAATTATGACTTACACCTGTTTGATTTCTTATTTCATTTACATTTTAAACAATAGAAATACCAAAAAATATTGATATGCTATACCATCCTCATCCAATAATGTTCTATTGTTTATTGAATGAAATAATAACTTGTAATTTTTAATATTTTAGTTATTTTTAAGGATTTTATTTTGGTTTAAAAAGAATGCAAAATCCTCCAAAAATGGAAGAAAAATACATTATGTGTGTGTGCTTTGTAATTTTTTCTCACAAATAAATTTTCACTGACTTAGTTGCCTTCTGTCTTAATGTATTAATTTGAAATTCATGTTGTTTTGTGTTAATATTACTGTTTGTTTCAAATAAACCATTGAAATTTTATAAAATAAAAATAATAATTTGAGTTAAGCAGTAATAAATATCTTCTCCTTATTTATAACTTTTCCAGAACGCTAACTTTCTGCAACTTCCAATTTTTCGCAACTTAGTGAATCTATATCTATACAAATAAATAAAATTGAAGTGTCTGTTTGTAATTTCAAATTAGCAGCTTTTTACTTAATGCACTAAAAGTATATACGGTACTCATAACAAAAAACCAATTTTTAAAAATTTTTGTCTGTCTGTCTGTCTGTCTGTCTGTGTTTGTTCCGGCTAATCTTGGAAACGGCTGGTGCGATTTTAAAAATTCTTTCACTAATGGAAAGCTACATTAACGGGGAGTAACATAGGCTATATTTTATTCCCGTATTCTTACGGGAACGGAAACTATACGGGTTAACGTGAAACTGAATGCCAAGATGAACGCCAAATTGAACGCCAAGCTGAGCTAATGAAGTCGTTGTTTTGGTTACTGGCGACCGATGCTCTTCATGAGACATAACAGTGTTACGCGCACATCATAATTCGCTGACACGTGCCATAATTTTTTTTCATGATAGTTATCTCACTGTTCAGTTAAGTAGAGCATCGGCTGTTTCGGATGCACTTTTAAAAATAATAAATCAAGGCTTCATAAGCAAAAAGCAATGCAAGAAACAAAAAATTGATAAGTTTTAATCCTTTCTCTTTTTTTTTATTTACATTTTTAGTCACATTTAAACAATAGTTATTATTTGCTTAATATTTATATTGTAATCGAAGAATAATAATTTTCAAGGTATCTTTCATTTTTCTACCTCTCTGTTTTTCTTAATTCAAATTGTTCTTAATTTCTTAATTGTGAGTTTTTTTCAATTCGTTATATTTAAGCTGTTTAAACTTTAACAGCTGAACTTTAAGTATAATAATTAGAAATCAATGTTAAACATTGTTAGGTTTTTATTCATGAAAATATTTCAGATTTTGATAAATTACTCTTAGGTTATTTTATTTAGTTAACTGCGTAGGTAGTTGTTTCTAAAATAATTCAAATTGTTCTTAATTTCTTAATTGTGAGTTTTTTTAATTCGTTATATTTAAGCTGTTTTAAACTTTAACAGCTGAACTTTAAGTATAATAATTAGAAATCGATGTTAAACATTGTTAGGTTTTTATTCATGAAAATATTTCAGATTTTGATAAAAAACATAGCATTTATGATGATGTTCAGAATCTCAATATAAAAGAAGATTCGTGGTTGTGTGAAAGATCCATTTTAGCACCTATAAACGACCAGGTTACTGCGCTTAATCAGCGCATGTTAAATAAGCTTCCTGGTGAATCACAAACATACCTTTCCATCAATACAGTTTGCAATCCGGATGAAACGGTTAGTTATCCAACAGAATTTTAAACAGTATAATTGTGCCTGGTCTACCTCCTCACAAGCTTGAACTTAAGATTGGCGTTCCCATCATACTACTCCGTAATTTAAACCCACCAAAACTTTGCAATGGTACTAGGTTGCGAGTAGTGTCATTGCAAAGAAACGTTATAGAAGGTCGTATAATATCCGGATGCGGAAAAGGTAACATAGTACTTATACCACGAATTCCCATAATACCATCGAATTTCCCGTTTGAATTCAAAAGACTACAATTCCCTGTAAGTGTCAGCTTTGCTATGACAATTAACAAGTCACAAGGGCAAACGTTAAACAAAGTTGACATAGATTTAACTAAGAGTTGCTTTTCACATGGCCAACTATACGTGGCATGTTCACGTGCGAGGAATGCCACTGGCGTTTTTGTTTTAGCTCAAGAAAATCGTACACCAAATATTGTATATAAAGAGATTTTTCAATAAATTTAATACTGTATATAGAGAGGATGTTCAATAAATTTATACGAAAAAAACCACACAAAAATTAACAAAAAACAAAGAAAATAAAAAAAATAAACAATAAACACCAAAAAGCAGAAAGAACACAAACATATAAAAACAAAACATTGATTCACAAAGTAAAAAAATGACATTAAACTCTCTCTATATATATGTATAGCGTGTATGTATTTCTTAAAGTGGAATACAGAATTATTAAGTTTTCGTAAGATCTGTGAATTGAACAAAACACTTTTTTGTAAATTTCTACGTGAACGAAGTCGCGGGTAACAGCTAGTCAAAAATAAAATTATTTGTTTTAAAAATGTTTTTATGAATTTGCATCCTGTGTAACTTTCTTTGCCCTACACAGAAAAAAAATCGGAGTTTATAAAAACATTTTTCTTTTGTTTTATTATTTTCAAAAAGGGAATCGAGAAAACCAACACAATCAAGTAATACTTCTTTCAATGGCTTGTAGAGATTGAAGCACGAAAACATCGCACCGCACCATGCAAGTAATAATACAAATCCATAAAGCTGTTACAACGCCATTGTAGGAGGAAGACATGTAACGCAGCAAATTCAAGACGTAGAAATCTGCTTTTGGAAGATGACGTAAATGACTGTACGAAAAACGAGCATTTGATAGGTATGTGATCATATAGAATGTAGTTAAGATAAATATTTTAGGAATCCATTTTGAGAAACACATCTTACATTGAGAATCAAATTCTCTTCTCCAAACTATTGGGGGGTGGATGAGCTTTGCAAACAGTATACGTGGCATATTTTTTTCAATGGATTTCGTGTTAGTAATGTTGGGTTGTCTTAGATGCGATATTGTTTCTAAGAATGCCGTAAAAATGTGGATTTGAGCTTTATTTCAAGTGTTTTTGTGAGCCAAGGGACATTATAAGGCTTGTCGTGTGGTATTATTGTCTTAAAAGCGTGTTTTTTTTTTTTTTTGCATTACAGTTATCATTATATTACTGGTGAGACATGCTATGGTGCATTGGAAGAAAACCTCACATTTCGATTCTAACTTTATGGAGGATTTCTTCAAATTTTGTATCCACTAAAATCGTGAGCAGCTTTGGATTTGGAAAGTTTTACATGATACATATATTGTTATTTCACTTCAGTTTATCTTATTTTAAAAAACCAAAGAATGAAAATGTTTTATATCGCTGGAATAAAAAAAAATAGGTGCTTTCAAAATATTTTCTTTTAGGTTTTTCAATCGTCTAAATAACAACAAATTTTAATGGGAAAGAACATACATAAAATGCCGAGGTATTTTTATTTCAATTCGAAAATTATTGCACGTCTACTTTCATATTTATTTCTGTTCCTAAATTTTTGATTCTCCTACTAGTCAAAAAGATATTCAATTTATAGTTCGATTATTCTCAGTTAATTACGCATTTCTCTTATTTTTAATTATCAAAACAAAAAATATGATAGTGCAAAGTATAAACTTTTGCTTTTTTTTTTTCTTCTGAAGTAGTATTATTAATGTCGCAGCTTTATTTTCAGTTTTAGCGTCTTTTTTTTTTAATCTTTGGTATTATTTGAAGTTAAAGGGACACAGCATGATTCAATTGACACAAATCGGTCAAAAAAAATCAAATATAATTTTTTTTAGCCTCAATTAGTCTTTATATACTTTTCTAACCTCACAAAATTTGAAAACTCTGAGCTTGAAAAACGCAGAGTTATGATAGTTTTTACGTTCGTTTTTATTCTCATCCCTATCGCAAATCAAAACTTTAAACTTACTTATCTCAGATAGATAAAATAACTAGTTTGTCTTCATTTAAAATGCTAAGACTTTTTTTTTCTATTGTGCCTAATATTTTGAATTTGTTTTTACTTATTGCTAATAGTACATGTAACAAAAGTTGGTATGCATTTTTGAATCAAAGCATTACTCATTTTTTTAAAAATAACTGAAATCAGAATTTATATTTTTTTAAAAAGAATATCCATAAGTATTCATAAAAAGAAGTATTGTGCGAATACCAATCCTGTTATTGCAAAACCCATACCAACTTTTGTTATACATAGTTTGACGTACTTGTAAATCAAATTTCGTAAGTGTACGTAAATGTTTGTTGGAGGAGTAACATTTTAATATCGCTTCATAAATTTTCAGTTTTTTTCCTTACAAAATTAAATGGCTAGCTTTTTTTATGAAATTTTGAGCACAAAATCTGAGTTACACAGTATGCACACATAGGAGGCAACCAAAAAACTTTTGAAAATCCTTAAATTAAAATTTTCTGCATAAATCGTATCATGTTCCTTAAATTTTGTTTATTATACACTTGAAGTATAAAGGTAAAAACCCTCAAAATGGTCTCGATAATCACAGTTTAATTTCCTCATTTTCAAATGTAATACCCTCAATGTTCGTTGCGTAAATTCAGGGCAAACACATCCTAATTTGCTTAATTGCAGAACTATTAGAACAAATTACACAGATTTACGATTACATGAAGCTCCGATTGAAGTATTTTTCATAAAAAATTACGTTGTTTTGGATCAAATTATGAGGTAGTTAGAAAACAAAATGATGAAGGCAGTTACAAAGCCGACTTCAGCTCCTCCAACTGCCACATAATAAAAGTGCTGAATACCTTGATTGACAACATCGATAGACTTTGCTGTTTATGCACTCCCGAGGCTAGAAAAAGGTGAATACCAAGCAGATATTCGCCAGCTGAAACTTAATAGTTGTAATGTACAGAAATACCTGAACCTAAATGATGTTGCTGGAGAACCTCATCAGGAAGCTACAACTATAAAAAGCCTAATGAAATGGTAATAACTTGGTTAAAAGAGCTACTGTGCCCGCATATCTTGTTGTCTATAAGTCTGGACTGTGTCTAGGGGCAATCGAAATGAAGAAAACATTTGACGAACGCAGTGATGTGTGGAGACTTTCGAAGAGATAAGCTTCACGTCATACATTCTCAATGAGGCATGATGATGATCGAAACATCACACGAAACAAGAGTGCACGAAAATTATTATTTTCCAACTTGGAGGCTACTGGGATCTTTCTCAAACCACTATATTGATTAATTAAAAATTGAATCGCTCTTTGTTACCTAAAAATGTTACCTGGCATTAATCAAATTTTATAGGTTCCGATTTTATGAATTAGGATCTGTGAAAAGTATCTACATTGTTTTGGTTATCCAAAATATTAAAAACGAGAGTTCTGTTTTTTTTTAAAGTTATCAGCAAGTCATCTATCTACAACTAAATATGTTATTTGCAAGGAATCAAAGCACATGTGCATAAATTATTAAACTAAAATAAATATAAATGTGCACTTCTCACAGAATTATGTACATATCATCATTTTCTTATTTTTATTTTTTGAATCTATATCTAAATTAAAGTTTGCAGTACTGAAACATATGTGTATTGCCTTATTAATATAAATATTATTTTATGTACTTAAAATTGGAGCACATTTAATTCTTTTCATTTATTTCTAAGACTTTGATTGATTAAGCGTAGGATTCCCAGTACTCGTATTATCGAGATTTTAAAACCGTAAAAATATCTAAATAACTTTAAATCTACAAAAAAAAAATAATAAAATTGAATTTAAAGATTGAATAATACCTTATTTGTAACACAAATGATAATAGTGAACCATTCTCATTGCTGCCATTTATTTTCCTTAAGTGCAATTGACAAAAAAGTAAACACACACTTTATTCTACAAGTATTTAATTTTAGATGTAAGAACATGAAAGAAGATTTTTTTTCTAATTGAATTAACAACTTAATATTTCATTTTCCAATTAATTACCAAATTATCATTCTTCTTATTTTAATCTGTTAATTTTGAACTTGTGTGCAATTTTGAATAAATATTTTTCTAATAAGGCCATTAGGGGGAAAAGTTGACTACTGCGTACTTCGTATGCTTCAGTAGTTTTTCTTTGTGCGTTTAAAAATACGGTGAAAGTCTTTGTTCCACCTTGAAAGAATTTAATTTATTTTTGAAGATAAAAATACTATTTTATAAATTTTAAATGAAAGGAGATCGGAACATAGTTTTTTTTTTTTTACTTTTATTTTCAACGTTTGTTTCCGTTGAAAAAAAGATTTAAAAATGTGTGTGTGTGTGTTGTGTGTGTGTGTTTGTGTTGTGTGTGTGTGTGTTGTGTGTGTGTGTATGAAATAAAAAGTTTAAATCCTTATAAAGTAAAATACAGATTTTTATTAAAAAAGTAATGAAGATTTTTTTTTGTAAATTATTATATTATTTTATTTTAAATTATTATCTGTTGCTCTTAGTTTACCTGAGTTGATCTTTTCTCATCCATAAAAATAGTTCCTATTTAATGTATTTGAGATTTTTTTTAAAGTATTATGCTACCAAATTTTAATTGATTGTTAATTTGATAATTTAAAAGATGAAATTAATAAACCATTTGAAGTCATGCCTGCTCATTCTTCACTATATATTTCAGAGGATCTATTTAAAAATATTCCATATAAATTTTTTAATATTTTCTTTATTCCCATAACTTTATTTTTCTTACGAACAAACGCTTTGAAATCTCTTTAAAAAAATAATATATTTTACTTTCGTATACATTTCCTGAATTCATTTTTAAGACACATCGTGCGGATCAAGTATTTGCAGTATATAGTTAATTATTTGAAAATGTCAGTAACGTTATCTAGAGAATATATTTTATTAAAAATATTTACAGCTCATTAAATTCCTTTTTTACATTAATCAGGTTTTTTTTTCTAATTTTAGTTAATAACACTTGAATTATGTTGAAACTCAAGCATTTATATCTTCTCTCTTAAGCATTTCTAGTGGAAAATTCTATAGTGCATTATCAAATGATTGTAAGCAGTTTTTTACTAACAGAGAAAACCAAAACAACTTAACTCCTCTCCTATCTAAAGATAAAGGGCTACAGACTAAAAACTATCACCTTTCTCCGAATAAACAGAGATTATTGTTAGAGCAAAGGAAAAAAATTAACCAAATGCAACTTTAAAAGGACAAAAACATTGGTATCAATAGTGATGGACACCAATCCATCTACGAAAGGTAAGGGATGGTTTGCTTTCGGTGAGATGGTCCACCTCTCTGAAGAAGTGAGGTGGCGCCCGATGTCTGCCATTTGATTGCAGTACCCCTCCCTTTCTTTTCTTTTAAAAGCCGGTGCCACACGGCAATAAGATAGGAAATTGCTTCGGGGCTTATGTCATTGCCTAGGTAAGGCGCCTTCGGTCTCGCAGGTAATGTACGGAAATGAAGAAGATAACTAACTGATTATGAGCGAGAATGTCCAGAAATGCCAGACGTGGTTGTGTGGAGATTCCGATAATCGCGACACAACCACCAAGGAGTACACACGCCTTTGTACGGGTTGAAGATTGTTTTTTGGTTAATGTCTTGTGTGCCGCCGCTTTGTACCCCGAAGTAAGTGGCTCTGAGTCAGGGCTGTGAGGGGTATGATTTTACTTATCTAAGTGCTCGGCCTACCGTTATATTTGGAAACCATGTGTTATTAGTTGTATAATTTGATTGTTTTGTTATAAGAGTACTGGCAAGTTATATTGAGTTAAAGGACGCAACATTTTACTTATCTTCATAATGCTAAATTGGACTAAATTTAAGGAACATTTTTACAAAAATTAAATAATCGTACAAGCACCAATTTTTTTTATAAATTATTATTTTTTTATTTAATTATCATTATTATTTAAATGGAAAATTCTGAGAGTTTTTTTTAAATTCCTATGTGGAGTAACATGAAAAAGGCTTCCAAACAATTAAAATTAAAAAATGTATATTTTTAATAACTTCTTTAACACATAACCTCTCCTTAAGATATTTATTTATGTTGTATCAAAATGTGTGCAAAGTTCCAAAGTCAAAAGATAAGTCAAATTTTCGAAAATGCTCCTTTTCTTTCATAATCTACACTTTTGAGAAATTATGATTCAGAATACTGTTACCTTTCAAGTAATGTATATTAGAACCATTTTTTGGATTGTTAAAATACTTCTAATTTAGTGAGAGTAAAAAGTTAAACAGCATTAGAGTTAAAAGGCCATACTTTATTTTACAATAAAAATTGAAAAATCAATTCATTCACTGACTTTTGTATCTTCTTAATACGAAATAATACAGGTAAAAGTTATAATATGAATTACACTACAAGAAAATACCATGCTGAACTGAAAATAATTTTAATTTATATGTAAATTAATTTACATATTTAACAATTTTAACTATATATATAAAAGTAATAGGATAATTTAATCCTCATCGAGTTAATTTAAATATTTTATTGTATTCTGTACATCTCACTTACTAAAATTTCTGCATCTATAATTTAAGATAATTAAACTAATAATTTTTTAAGGAATCAATTTTTGTAAAGATCTTAAAGAATCATTTTCATGCAAACTTACATTGTTCTTAATTTTTTCTAATTTTCTGATATTATATGTAAAACAACTTTGATTATATAAAATTTTAACCGTAACTTCAACTAAAATTTGCTGTAATTATTTAAAGCTAAGACTGCAAATATTTGACAGCGCTTTGAGTTTTTAAGTGATGACTTCAGTTTTAAAAATGTAAATGTCCAATTAGCCTTCGAGCATTTGCTCCATTGAGAAATAAATAAAATTTATCAAATAAAAATATTTATTTTTGAAAATATAGGATAACCTACAAATATAGAATAAGTTTTGATTATTGATTTTGACGAGAGATAATCATTTCGCAAATATTTATTTGTTTGAGATTTCTTGGATTCATTACTTTATATTATTTTTTCTTTTTTAAATTAATACAGAAAGAACTTAATATTACATAAATAGACCAGAAAATTCAAACATTTTCATTAATTTAAATTTTTATTTGACCTCGGAAATTTTAAATGGTTAATTTTATATTGAATTTTAAAAAATATATTTTTATTAATTAGTAACTGCTTATCGCAAGCTTGATTTCAAATACATTTTCTATGAATTATGTATTAATTAAAGTAGATTCCAATTAATTTTTATTAGGTAATGAATTCTTTTTAGATCATTATCACAAAACCACTAAAAATAATTATTAGTTTTATAAAGTTAAGCATATTAAAACTATAATTTACTCTCATTCAACCTTTTATGTTAAAAACTGTAACAAAAAACAAGTATTTAGAATGAGAACACATTTACAACTAAAACTGATGACGTAAGAGTAATTAAATGATAATGAAGGATTTGAATAGCTTCTGAATGTTATCGTTCAATATTGAGTGACATATTAGTTCGTTAAAAAGTCTTGTCGAAACATTTTGGAGGGAAGAATTATTATTGCCAATAACAAGAGCAGCATTTAAATTACCTTAATGATGTTATAATTGAAAAATAATACTTAGAAATTCAGGTTAACTGCTACCGTTCAGTTCATAAATACCAGAATAGGGGTAATAAGTCAAACTAATGTATGCTTGGGTATGAATTACATTCCATTATTTAAATAATAACTTTTTAATTGTTTATTTTGCTTAAATGAGGTTCCATATATCAATATAGCAGTTATTTTTAAGTAAATCTCAGTTAATTTCTTGTATGTATCGTTCTTTGAAAAATAAATATGTGCGTATTTTTTCTAAGTCTTTAAATATATATATATATATTTTTTTTTACATTTTTGAGAACAACTGTATATTTGCATATTTGCTACGAACAATAAGTAAAGACTTCTTTCTTCATATTTTTTGTCGTTGAAAAACATCTTAACAAAACGTTACAAGTACATTTCAGCAATGTAATAAAAATTTGAAATTAAAATAAACATAAAACATATGGTAAAAGAAAAAATTAGTTTGAAAAAAAAATGCTAATTATTATTACAATTTCAGAAAGAATTTTTTTAAAAAATACATGATTTTATAAAGCATTTTAATTTAGATTTAAATCAATATATATTCAGATTTTTGAGAACAAAATAAGCTGATCTAAAATCATTAATTTATTAAAAAAAACATGGGAACTGTACGGGAAAGCAATTTAGATAGAAAAGTATTATTCATTTAATAACATCATATAAAAATATCATTACAATATTATAAAATTGTTATTTTTAATATTTTAATACTCATAATATTTCAATTAAATACTTTCTTTAAGTAAGAAAGGTACATAACATTTCAAATCAAATCTGATATTCAATTAAAAATCTGCAATTTGAAATTTTAATATTTCGCTCAACTTTTTGTTCCATTTATTTACGTGAAAATTATTTATAGGGTAAGATCAAACTATTATGTATGATTATTTTTAACAAATATTTACACGATTGCAAATTTCACATTTTATATTTATTGATACACTTAAAGATTAATTTTCACTTTTTAATTCAGAAATATTAGTAGTAGGATTTCCTATATTTATCATTATGCAAGTAGTATCAGTATCTTCATCTATCTGGTACAAATATTAGATTCTTTTTGTCAGCAATGAACTTTTATATTTTAATTGAAAATGAAATAAATGCATTCCCCTCCATATCAGCATGTTATTGGTTTATTTAATAATATCTCATCACCCCTATCCTTAGATATACCCTACATTTTAATATATTATTAACCACATGATTTATACCACTGGCGTAGCGAAGAATGTTAGGGCCTCCCTGCAAAGTCAAGTTTTGTGCTCAAGCCGGAGCTTACAAGGGCCGGAGCATACTTGGCGTCATCAGACTTTGGGCCTCCTAAAGTCCTGCCCCCCCCCCCCAAATGCGGTGGTGTACGTTACGCCATTGATTTATACAAAATACATTTAAAATATTTAATTGAAACTGACACTGTAAATATACGAGCTTCTTTTATCCATGTCTAAAAATTACTAGGATACAAAAGGATACCCATAAATTCAGATTTTTCTTGAACAATAAATATTCAAAAATTTAAGTATTTCTTATTGAATCTTTTTACCTTATAAACGAAACATCTAAATTAAACAATACACGTTTGAAGAGAAGCACATATGCAGGCTTTTTCAGCTCTAGCTATTCCATACACTATAATTTATTTCACGCAACTTTCCTTAAAAGAGAAGCTTACACCTAAACTCCCAAATTTCATTAGAGTTCTGCGCTACATTAACAAAAATATCTTTAACATGCAATTTCCAACCTGCTTAAAACCAAAAGAAGAAGAAAAAAAAGGTAAAACTCTCCATAGCTTAAAATTGGCGAGCATAAATAAATCTTCCCCTATCTACTTTGTTTTTGCCCTTCCAGCCACTTAAAATCGCGGTAGAATTAAAGAGGTTCATTTGAAAAAACATTTATTCATCGCCAAAGACGCGCTGGAAATAATGCATCAAGGCAGATGGACAGACAGAGGGAACGCGGGCATCATTTATCACAGTAATCTTCTCTCCACGGAAGACAGACAAGCAGAGTCGCAATTGTATTCAGGGAGCCATGCATTTAATTTGAGTCCTGTAGTTTTGCCCACTTAAACGCACGCAGGAGGAAAGGCTGAACCAATGTATAAGTCTTTTCAAGTCTAGCACGGCTCATTCCGTTGCTTGTTGGAGTGTTTATTTACTCTGTTTTCAGATGGGTGCGGCTTTAAATAGAGATTTTAAGGCTTTGAAATTAATTCGTTGCGTTATGGAGATGACAATTGTCAGTAATAATGTAAGCAGCAAATTATTTCAAATGTAATATTAAATGGAAAGAGAAAGGATAAGTTACTGTGATATGTGAAGGTGATAGAATGTATCTGTTCGTGAAAAGAGATTGATTTCGACATTTTATTTATTGCAATTCTGCAAATGATGTGTTTCTGAAGCATGTATTTCAGCTTCGTGCTGAAATTTTAATCAATTTTCTTCAGATTTACAATTTAAATTTAAAAGGCTTCTAAAAAAATCCGAGAGGGAAAGTTAAAACCCTATAAAATTAAATCCAAATAATAAAACTTTTATAACAATCTTTATGTCACTCGTATGAAAATTTTAACACTTTTTTAATTCGAATAATTTTTTGTTTTAATTACGAAGGTATTCTCGATTTTTTTTCCACGTTAATATTAAAACTTTCTGGTTCTCTAAAGGTCTTCATCATGAATATAAATTGCCGTTCTGAGAATTTTATACAACAAAATAAGTTGCATTACTCTCAAATCTTCAAATGTAGATACCAAAGTTAGAACACAAATATGTTTCTTTTCTTTGAAATCAAGCATTAAATAATTAGTAAATAAATCATCTGCTATTACAAACATATGCAATTTTTCTTCCGTGATATGAAACAAATTAGTTTCATTACGTATCATTTACAGCTTATTTATTCATAACTTACTCTGTATAAAGCAGTGCTTCTCAAGCTTTCAATATTTGCAACCCAATTTTCAATCAATTTTCATCGCCCCCTCTCTATACAGTAACATTGTATTGAATTCAGTATTAATGTATTTTGACCCTAAAGCTATATAAAACGACTTTAATTATAAATCGTACTAATTATCAAGATAAGTATTAAATTCAGTATATAATTTTATACATGAGGAGCCCATGGGGTCACTGGTAATTATTAAACGTTCTTAACTTAGTATTGTTAAATTAATTATCAAAAACATTGTGCAGTACTGATCTATTTATAAGTGTATTATATCAGTGTAAATGTGTATTTTACTTTTTATTATGTCAGAATGTATTTTTTGATTCTTCAGTAAATTAATAATATTTTTAAATATA
>BMAO01000459.1:0-58251 GCA_019973975.1 Trichonephila clavata
GATAGAATTTTATTTGACTGAGAAATATAATGTAAAATATAATGTATTGTAGTCCATTTTTTGAGTATTTTTATTCGCGTTAATTTTAGCGATTACAAAGATTATCAATTTCTAGTGTAATATTAATAAGATTAATGGAAAGTATTTTTTCTGTGGGAGTTGTATAAGTACATATTCTTTACACTAAAAAATATGTAAATTAATTCTATATTTTGTGCGCGCTATCTACAGATGTATATGAGGGTTTGTTGAATATATATATATATACGTCGTGTTTTTCGAGTCAACACCAAGGCATTTTATTTTGAACTTACTTTATTCCATGAAATCAATTTTGGATCTGCTTGCTAAGAGAGAGACGGACACCAAGTTTTAGAATCTGTAACCACAAGGAAGTTTCAAGTTTACACTGTTTTCAAGTACTCTTCTTATTGAAGGGGTATATTTGAAAGTTAAGCATGACATACGAGGTAATAAAAATTAATGGTTGGAGCGGCAAAGTTCTGTTTAGGGACATGTGTTCTTCATTCCCGAACTGGATAATAAATTTAATACTTGAAGATGTAACGAGAAAATAAAAGTTAAAAGTGGTCTAGGGATTTAATTGTAGATCTAATTTAATTATTCTTACATTCCCCCCCCCATTTTAAATCTGGAGTCATGGTGGTCCCAGTCCTTCTTACAAACATGATAAATTTTCAATATATACAAAACAGTACATAACATAATATAGAAACACATATTACACACAGTAAAATAGATTTAAGTAATACGAATAATAGATCTACAATAAAATAAAAGAAATTATAGCAATAAACAAAATAATAACACTTCTAAATTATTGATTGATAAAAATGAAATTCCTTACACATAAATGTACATTAGCGTTTTCAAATCTATTTTTCATCTAGAAAAGGAGCTCCTGTTTCCTCCAAATCTTTCATATTATTAGAGCTGTGTTATTGCTAGCAAATAGTTGATATATTTGTAGTATGTGTGTGGAAATTTATCATATTAAACAATAATATAATTTATAAAAATACATGATGTCAGCCGTGAACCCAATTCATACTAAAGAAAAACTAAACTCATTAGAGCAACATCAATTCACCATTTTATTCGAGAGAAATCTATCTACTACATTCTTTTGGCTCCTTGCCAAAGACAAGATACACAAGCAGCTCGTTTAAACCATTACATCATGACGTCACCAATGAGTAATATAATAAATTTACCGCGTGACCCTGACACCTTCCCCCTGAGAGTCATATTAGATCCGAAGATCAAATATGGCTAAAACAACCTAAGGGTCACACGTTACATACACAAAAAAAAACACTGCTTAAGCACTATCTTAAGATTATACACTACATAAAAAACCAACACATAAAATTTTACACAAATATACTACCTAACTTAATTATCTAAAAATAAAGCAAAAAGAAATGTTTTAAAGTTCAATTATTCTTAAATCTTCTAAAAGTTCTTATTTAACTACGGTTTACACTTACAGTCTGGATAGCGCATCTGCATTAACTAGTTTTGATCCTTTTATATGACTTGCTTCAATGTCATGGCGTTGAATTGCCAAAGCCCACCTCTGTAATCTCGGACATTGGGATGCAGCACTAGTAAGAAACACTAGGGGATTATGATCGGTTAGTAAGAATATCTTTGCTCCGCACAGTAAAGTTTCAAATCTTTTCAGAGCCCAAATAATAGCATACGCTTCCCTCTCAATTGTTGACCACTTTTGTTGGCTTGGATTCAGTTTCTGGCTCCCGAAAGCTATGGGATGAATGTTGTCTTCTCCATCCGACTGACCTAGACAACATCCGACCGCCGTCTGAGATGCATCCGTATGCAAGTAGTACGGTTTATCTATGTCTGGGACTTGCAATTCTGTAATTCCACATAGTGCTGTCTTCAACTCCTTGAAAGCATTTTCAGCCTCCTTGCTCCATGGAATCTCATTAGGGACTTTCTTTTTAGTGAGCTCCGTCAATGGTAGAGCAATTTTTGCAAAGTTTGGAATATACTGTCTATAAAAATTGCATAATCCTAATGCGCTTCTCAGTTGCTTCTTGGTCGTTGGTGCCTCTAATTTCTGAATCGCTTTTATTCTTTCTTTATCCGGTGAATGTCTACCTGAACCAATGACATGTCCTAAGTATTTAACTTGTCGTCTTGCAAACTCACACTTTCCTAAATTCACTGAGAAGTTAAAATGCTCCAATCTTTTGAAAACTTCTTCCAGATGATCTAAATGTTCTTCCCATGTATCAGAGAATACGGCTAAATCGTCGATATACGCGCATGCGAAGCCAGATATAGTTTGGACCACTCTAGACATGGCTCTTTGGTAGGTTGCAGCAGCGTTTCTTAACCCAAATGGTAATACATTCCACTGGTACTGTCCTCGATGAGTACGGAACGCTGTTAGATGTTTGCTGCTGTCTTCCATTGGTATAGACCAATATCCTTTCAACATATCTAGAACAGTAATAAATTTTTTCTTCCCTACTAAGAAATTCAACTCCATCATATTCTGCATTGGATATGCGTCCGGTACGGTAAGAGCATTCAAACTTCTGAAATCTATGCATAACCTAAGTGTTCCATCCTTTTTATGAACACATACTACTGGGTGTGCTATTTCACTTACAACAGGTTCAATCAGACCTAACTCTAACAATTCGTCTATCTGTACGTCTACTTTCCTCTTTAAGTTTTCCGGTATCTTATAAGTTTTGGGTTTCATCGTTTCCTCCTCAGACTTCAGTTTCATCACGTGTTCACCAACTTTAGCTCTTTTAATTTTTCCAGAGAACAACCTTCTGTGTCGATGTAAAAGATCTTTTAGTTGATTTTGTTGCTTCTTAGATAAGTAATCCAACTTCACTATGTCCAATGCTTCATCATTCTTCTCAGCAGCAGGAACTGTTGGCGTTTCATATATCTCACCAAATTCATCATCGATATCATAAACAACTCCAACCGTTTGAACTCTCGCTTTGTATTCTCTAATCTTGTTAACATGCAGTAATCTTAAGTTACCTTCAGGCATCTGCAAATAATATGAATTAGCTTTTACTCTTTTAACAACTTTAACTGGACCTGTCCATCTAGAATATAGTTTATTCGTTGAATCAGGTATCAAAACAAGCACTTGATCTCCTGGTGCAAATTCTCGATGTTTCTTTTGCCTGTTATAATACTTAGCGTAGTTACCTTGTTGCACATCACTTGTTAACTTTGCCTCGCGGGTTGATACTTCTAACTTTTCTTTTAATTTTTTCAAATAACTCTCTACTGATCCCTTCATATTCAGAGGTAATAACGTGTTTCCAGTCCAAATTGACTTCAATATAGACAACGGACCTCTTTCGGCTGCCAGAACATATTCACATTAGCAGAAAAGGTGGTACACCGGTAGTTGCATTGGGAACTTCCCGATAAGCCCATAGTAAAAACGGTATATGCCTATGCCAACTTCTTCCTTCCTCTCTAATAATGTGATGCAACATGTTCTTGAGAGTCTGGTTCCATCTCTCAACTAACGCGTTTCCTTCTGGATGGTATGGTGTCGAAAAACGCGGGCAAGCTCCTAAAATCTTCAAAAACTCTTGCGTTAAACTTGCTGTAAAATTTGTCGCATTGTCCATTACGATCACTTCTGGAATGCCTGTTCTACTGAATATTTCGAGCAGTGCTTCACATGTACTCTTAGCCGTTAGTGACTTGAGCGGGACTGCTTCCGGCCATCTAGAATGCTGATCCATCAAACAAAGTATATATCTATGTCCCTGTGACGATACTGGATCTACAGGACCAATTAGATCAACGTTTACCACTTGGAACGGCAATTCAGGACGCGACACAGGTGTTAGTGGAATTTTGTCAACCGAACGAATTACCTTTCTGCACTGACAACCATGACAAGAACTACAATATGCTTTAATCTCCTTCACCATTCCTGGCCAATAAAATGAAAACTTGATTCTCTTAATTGTTTTATGAGCTCCTAGATGTGCTCCGAACACTGATTCATGTGCAATTTCTAGTATCTTCCTCTTCCTAATTTCGGGAATCACTAACTGTTTTATCCTATTTCCGCACAACAGCTCTTCATGGTACAGGATATCGTTTTCTATCACATATCCTCCTTTTTTTCGCTTAGCAAAATTCCATGCTTCTTGAAGAGTATCGCAACTCTTTTGCTGTTTCTTGAATTTCTCGGTGTTATTTTCATTCTCCTCATCATATTCTGTTATTGTCTCCTGTTCTTCCTCCTCAGTGTTTACACTTTCATCTAACAATTTTTTGGGGGAATCTGATCTTAAGTTTACAGCGGCTGTAAATCTGGGATTGTATATTCTCTTGTTCTAATAATGCTTCATAAGTTTCAGTATCTAATAATATATCAGCGTTCAGTCTGTCCACAGTTGCCACCACCGTTTTAATTACCGGCGTAATATACCCGTTCGTTACCAAACCAATATCTACTTTTAGTTCAGCCTTTAAACAATCACCAAATGCAGGCTGAAACATTATATATCCTTTGTAATCGACTTCTTTCCCTACTACACTGCTTTTAAACACGCTAATTTGTGCACCTGAATCTACTACAGCTTCATATTCTACTCCACCATAAGAAATTTTTACTATTTTAAGATCAGACATTTTAAATGAACTGCGCTGCATTTCTTATTTTCCATTAAAACTTCGCCATTGAATCTCGCTGTGACTACTTTGCTTTCATCCTCAACTACTTTGACTTCTGCCACTTGCACTTCAGATACCTTTACCTCAGCAACTTTACTCTCGGTCTTTTCTCTCCCATCTTTCTTATCCCTGCAAAATCTCTCAATGTCCTACTCGCCCACAATTGAAACATGTAACTGGTTTTTGGAAAGAATTTCGCTTATCGTATCCACTGCGGTTGTTAGATTCTTGTCTATATCCTTCACTTAATGTATGACATCTTCTATTGAACGTGCCAGGCCTTTCCCGATTTTAGTGGCCTGATTATACTGCCTTGCGTTTTCATAATCATCTAACTTCTCAGCAAGATCGTCAACTGTAACAGTTCTACCCCAATCATCAATAAAATGTTGTTGTATATCCCTGGATACTTGTTCCTTCATCTGTTCTACAATGACAAGTTGTTTCAGACTGTCAAAATTGTAGATATTTAGTCCCGAAATCCACTCGTTAAAATAGTTCGCCAACTCAAATCCAAAATCTCGCCAAGTGTACTCGGTCGATTTACAATGCCTCTTAAATTTTATTTTAAATGCTTCTGGGCTCAATTTGAATCTTTTTAATAACATACTTTTTATAGGCTCATAGTCATTTGCCTTTTCCTCAGGTTCCCTGGCAATCAAATTCGCAATAGTCCAACAAGATTCGTAACCCAGTCTTCTTTAATATGAACTCTTCGTGCTTGTCTTCTCGGCGCTTTATTGCACCGTCTCGGCGCTTTATTGCACCGTCTCGGCGCTTTATTGCACCGTCTCGGCGCTTTATTGCACCGTCTCGGCGCTTTATTGCACCGTCTCGGCGCTTTATTGCACCGTCTCGGCGCTTTCTTGCATCTCGGCGCTTTCTTGCATGTCTCGGCGCTTTATTGCATCGTCTCGGCGCTTTATTGCATCGTCTCGGCGCTTTATTGCATCGTCTCGGCGCTTTATTGCATCGTCTCGGCGCTTTATTGCATCGTCTCGGCGCTTTATTGCACGTCTCGGCGCTTTATTGCACCGTCTCGGCGCTTTATTGCACCGTCTCGGCGCTTTATTGCATCGTCTCGGCGCTTTATTGCATCGTCTCGGCGCTTTATTGCACCGTCTCGGCGCTTTATTGCACCGTCTCGGCGCTTTATTGCACCGTCTCGGCGCTTTATTGCATCGTCTCGGCGCTTTATTGCATCGTCTCGGCGCTTTATTGCATCGTCTCGGCGCTTTATTGCATCGTCTCGGCGCTTTATTGCATCGTCTCGGCGCTTTATTGCATCGTCTCGCGCTTTATTGCATCGTCTCGGCGCTTTATTGCACTCGTCTCGGCGCTTTATTGCACTCGTCTCGGCGCTTTATTGCACTGTCTCGGCGCTTTATTTGCACTCGTCTCGGCGCTTTATTGCATCGTCTCGGCGCTTTATTGCATCGTCTCGGCGCTTTATTGCATCGTCTCGGCGCTTTATTGCATTGCACCGTCTCGGCGCTTTATTGCACCGTCTCGGCGCTTTATTGCATCGTCTCGGCGCTTTATTGCACTCGTCTCGGCGCTTTATTGCATCGTCTCGGCGCTTTATTGCATCCGTCTCGGCGCTTTATTGCACCGTCTCGGCGCTTTTTATTGCACCGTCTCGGCGCTTTATTGCATCGTCTCGGCGCTTTATTGCATCGTTCTCGGCGCTTTATTGCATCGTCTCGGCGCTTTATTGCATCTGTCTCGGCGCTTTATTGCATCGTCTCGGCGCTTTATTGCATCGTCTCGGCGCTTTTTATTTTCGCGCTTTATTGCATTCTTTCTCGGCGCTTTATTGCATCGTCTCGGCGCTTTATTGCATCGTCTCGGCGCTTTATTGCATTGTCTTTATGCATGTCAAAAGGAACTTAAAAAAATGTAAAAGTTAAATTGAGGATGCCCAAATTGAAATGCAGCAATTAGAAGAAAAATTTAAAAAATGTACACTAGATAAATCTAAATTTGAAAATGAGTTAAAATTATCGAAATTGGAATCGCAAAAATATATAGAACTTAAAAATGATTTAGATTTATCGAAATTTAATTATGAAAAATGCACAGAAGAGAAATTCAAACTTAAAGAAGAGAATTACGAACTTCAAAATAAATTAACATATTTTGATTTAGCATTAAAAAAACAAGAAAAATTAGCTAATAAAAGTTATGAGTTTATATCAAATTTATTAAAGATTTCAGGGACTTATTAAAAAATAAAATTAGAGAATATCGTAATTTGTTAGAACAAGAAGATAAAAAGGAAAAAGAATATAAAAGTGTTATTGGTGATATGATACAACAAGATAAAAAAACAAAGAAATGTTGGAGTGAGTGAGTGAGTTTTGGGTTTTATGGCCAATTTTGGCTATGCTGCTCCAAACATTTGTTAAAATATTAAAATATAGGACAAAATATCTAAAAATACTGAAAACGCAGTTTCAATAAAAGTTAAAATTTCAAATCGCATAAAAATTGGTTTCCAATGATTAAAAGTAGAACAATTTTTGGTGAGGGGTTTCCCCTCATCACACATGTCAGATAAGATCTTAAAATAACAGACATCTTAAAAACAGATAAATGAAAAACGTGTAAATAAAAGTTATAAAATTTCATAATAAAATCTAGACCGTAATTTTAATAGTTTCTGAATCAGGGGGTTGGGGGATTCCCCCCCAAATTCAAAAGGTCAGTTTCTATTTTTAGTAGGGGTTAAAAGTAAACTTCCTTTGTAGTATGTTTTTCCGTTTTTATACGTGAAGTTAGGATCCGGTTCATATTCCTCCTCCTCCTCTTCCTCCACGTCGTACATAATAGTGTCTTCCTCATCCGTAGTATATTCGACAGGTGCCGACTTTTTTGGCTTATGTGGCGTCATCTTGATTTCTATATTCGGTTTTTTATTTTTTTTAGGGGGCCGCTTTTTGTTACGAGGTTTTGAAGCTTGAGTTGTGGAAGGTATGGTATTGGATGTAGTCGTATCAGTTGAAAGAACAGGACTTGCTTCATTTGTTAAAGGTGTAAACATTGATACTGTGGATGAAGAAGGTGCTTTACTGGATGAGACAGATGCAACTGAGGTAGATAGACTAGTAGATGTGGCGGGTGAGACTGTAGAAATGGGGCATGTCGAAGGAGAAGGTGTTTGTTTGGATGAGGATAATGCGACAGATTCAAGAACACTATTGGACGTGGAGAGAGCATTAGTAAACAAAGGAATAGGTGGCTGAGAATCTGATACGGATACAATATTAACGGAAGATGAGGATGGTATGAGTTGTGCTTGAGTTGAGGTACATGATTTGTTAACTGTAGGAATTCTGGATGGCATTTGTTGTGGAACGGATATTGTAGGTTGTAACAATTTTAATGGTGGTAATATGGTGTAATGGTGTTTTTGGTAATATTTTCATCTGTTTGTGAGGAACTGCTTACCGTTAATGGTTTAGCAGCCTGAGCGTAAGTTTGAGATGGTTGTGGGGCTATTAATTTTCGGGCTTCTACATATGATATATTTTTATTAGTTTTAATAGTTTGGATTTCTTTTTCGATTTTCCATTTAGGGCACAGTTTTGAGTCGGACGAATGAGGCTGTGAACAATTAACGCATTTCTGCTCCAGACTGCAATCTGTGGAAGGATGTCCAACAGTTGCACATCTGGAGCACGTCAATTGCCAACGGCAGGAAGTTTGAGAATGTCCGAACCTCTGGCATTTAAAGCAGCGCAGAGGATTCGGAATGTATGGACGGATTTTACAGTTTAAATAACCAGCTTTTATTGTATTTGGTAGTTTCGGGCTATTGAATGTTAATATTAAATGTTTTGTAGGAATAATTGTACTATTTTTTTAATTGTAATTCTCCTGACCTGGATAACACCCTGGTCAGAAAATCCATCAAGGATTTCTGCTTCAGGGGTGGTCAACAGGTCAGGTTCAGAAATGACACCGCGGCTGGAGTTTAGAGATTTGTGGGGAGTTACACTTACTGAAGAGTTTAAAAAGGTTTTGGCAAGAAGAAACGACTTTGTTTGAAGAGCGGAGTTGGTTTCAATGAGTAGATCACCGGAACGTAAGCGTTTTACAGATTTCGGTTCACTACCTATTCCTATGAGGGCTTTGTAAACAGCAAAAGGCGATTTAAGTAATACTTCATTCTTTGGCAGTGAAAGTAATAAAAACCTTGTATGTTCTGATATTTGATCGACGTTAAGAGTGGGTAAATTAAGGCCTTTACCCGGGCACATCAGCATTGGATCCATAAGAGAAAATGAAAATTCGTCCTGGCGTGCCTCCACCCACCACGGAGTCCAACAAGGGAGGCAGTGTGCCGGTCAACTGACATTTGTCAGGCTCGGCACTTACCTGGAGTACACCCAGAATATAGTACTACAGCATCAGGGCGAGGATCCAACGGGTAAACCCGCCACCCCTTATCTGCAGCACTAACCCTAAAGCAATGTCTCTCCGAGGACACCGAAGAGAGGTACCACCAGCCGATTGACAGGAGCGGGTTCACTCCTGCCACCCGTCTACAGCGAAGCGTGGGCCAAAGGGTACGCAAAAGGTATCCCCAGGACACCATTTTCCTCCTTACGGGATGCCGCACACGGCAAACATGCGGGTCGGAAAACCAAGGGTGTTAGTCGAAAACAAATAAATCAACATAAGCAAAATATTTATATAAACTGAAGAAAAAAAAGACACTAAATTAACGCAATACAAAATGCAAACAAAAATATGTTAATAATGGATAAGTAATCAAATGAAATAAATATATATATAAATTTCAAATAAGTACATTTAATATCGTTTAATCTGTGATCTAGACGTGAAAAGAAGAAAAAGAAAAATTGAATGACAGAAAGAGGGTCGAAAAAAGAGAAGGATCACTAGGGTACCCCGGGGTCGTAAATCCCGTGTTTACCAAAGACAGTAAACCCCTTGGTTAAAGGAAAAGATCACTAGGGTACCTTGGGATTGTGACACCCGTACTCACCTAAAGAAAGTGAGCCCCCTGAGGGGTTGGAGGTGATGCAGCCACGTCACAGAGAGTTCACGCAGAAATGTTAATTTTGATTACGAAGCACGAGATGATCTGGTGGAAGATCCTACATTTAAATCCAAGATAGAGTTTTATTTTTGTACAACTGACCAAGCAATTAATGCCTTGGAAAGCAAATTTAATTTAATGAGTGCTCACACACAGTAATTGTTTTCAATATTTATAAAATATGCATGATTTAAGATACCCCTGAAAATTTAATAATTAAAAACTGTAAAAATTTAGAAATGATGTTGATAGACGGAGAATCAGTACACATAAATGCGATTGATCTAGCAGATGAGGTAATGTCAGTTTATGCTTTATTAGGCAAAAAAGAAAGCCCAATAGAGAAGGTTTAAAATTTATTTCAGTTTTAGAATTTGAGCCAAATCTTGCTGTCGCATTAAGAATTTTACTTTATTTGCCAAAAAGTGAAGCAAGTGGAGACAGGAGTTTCTCACAATTAAAATTTTCTCTTACGGTCCATAACTCTTCAAGATAGATTAAATGATTTAGTTACATTGGCTATAGAACATGAAAAAATGAACAAATTGATTTAAAAGAATTGATCAGAAAGAGTTTTAAGTTAAAAGTCGGAAAAAAACACTTCTAATATTTTGTTTATTTTGTTATTTGTTTTATTTTTGTCTTTTAGTTTTTAATGAATATTTATGTGTATATATATACTGTTAATGTTTTTTTCTTTGCAAGAACAATTCAAGTTTTATAGGCGTGTATTTACGAACAATTTCTCTATATTTTTTTAATAATATTTTTTTTACTTTGTAAAGAGGGGCGGCATTCTTCATTTTTGTCCGGGACGGCAAAACTGCTAGAGCCGACCCTGTTATTTCGAACTCTTCTTGGAAAATAGCAATAGAAAAATCATCAAGGGTTTTGTTCCCGATGGGAAAATAGGCAGATTTTCTATCATTTTTAAGTACAAAAGAAAAGAAAAAAGCTGAAATCGGATGTTTTGGCGATCTCAAGATGGTCAATTTTTTGTGTTTTGAAGTCGCCACACATTAGGCGCCTAGCTGCGTGTGAGATGCTTCACGGTTTTGAACAAAGAGAAGCCGTTTTGTAACCATTCTCACTGTGAAATAATACTTGCCGATTATTTCCACGAAGCAGTATGAGAAAAACGATGCTGTTTGGTGGGAAGTGAAGTGGAAACAGGAAGCGAAATTCCAATGAGAAAAAAATTAAAGTGAGGCAATCCTTCATTCTTTCAAAAGATGATTTCTCAGAACCGAGTATTTCGCAAAGTCGAGCCTAATGCGGATAGCGAGAGGGAAAAGTTTTTTGGGAATTCTATAAAATTCTAAGAAATGATCTTAAAATGTATATGTAGGATGATGCCACGTTTCAACTATGTAGGATTAATATTAATCAAGTTACCTTAGATTATGAAGGATAAAAGAAAAAATAATAAGAGTGACAGTGGTTTACATTGACCAAATAACAAATAAAAATAATTGAAAAAATGATGTTACATTGAAATATGAAGAAAAATAAGTGAAAATATAATGTTTGAAATTCATAACAAAAACTTATACCCCTTTACATTATACTAGCTATTACCTGCCCGCTTTGCTGGGTATTTTTGTATACTAAGCTACATTTTAAGTTTCTGATATCTAAACCCCCTTGGGAATTCATTTCCGCAAAACAAATCTCTACAGAGCAAAAAAAAAAAAAAAAAAATTGCCAAATTTTAAGTTTGTAGGTTTAATAGTTCCAGAGATCTTTTGATGAGTAAGTGAGTGAGTCACCTTTCTCCTATATATATATAGACACATTTGTATGTGCTCCTGTAGTTTAAAAAAATCAACGGTGTGTCAAAATACCCAAAAATCAAAGTTAAACTATTAATTATATTGATGAAATTGCATATTTGTATACATGGCTTCAGCCGCATGTTCCCGATAAATCAACAAGAAGAAAAAAAAAAGCATAATTCCATTTCATCTTGCACAATTTGCAAAAGAGTTAACTTCTTAACCAAGATTGGAATCTAAAGGTTATATAAATTTATGATTAAAAATAAAGCTGCCCGTTTATATGTTAGCTGAAATACCCATTATTGTGCGAAATATAGTGTTCCTTAAATTAAATCTTTGCTCCATGATTCAAACGTGAATTTGAGTTTTATTCATTCTTCTGTACAATTAAACATTTTGAGTTAAAAAAAAAAAAAGAAACGAGCCTTACAGTAGTCGCATACGATGTGTAACATCTGACATGTTATCGTGGTAAATTCGCAATAGCAACTTAAATCCTGAAAAAAATGAATCGAGTATGATTGGAAATAATTTTCTATGGAATAATTATATCTTTAATGAAAATTTTATTTAATTAACACAAGGAGTAATGCAATTTTTTATCAAAAATAATTATTATTGTTCAATTTGGGGAAGAGCGGTAATGATAACTAAAATATGACACATATACTTGTGATTTCAAAGTATTTAAAAACCGTTGAAAAATAGCGTCAATAGCAGTACCACTGTTAGTTGTCGAAACATTTCGATCTGTGTTCATTTCGAGCTTGAGTTCATCATTCAAAAAAGATATGAGTGGCTTCTAGCAAACTGAAGTTAACTTTAAAATCACCACTCAAAATCATGGGAAGTGAGTGATTTTTTTTTTTTAAAAAAAAAAAGAGCAGAACCACCTTCGGTATATGGTAAAAGTAAAAATTGCAGGAAATCTCTAATTTTTTGAACCGTTTAATTCGGAGAAATGTATACGACCACCGGAATCACTGTTTGTCCATTTTCAAATAAGCATTTTGCCGCACATGTGTCCCTCAATATCTTGACTAACAATACCCAGTCCACTTGTTTGACGTTAAGTAATAACCACATATCGAGCCACAACATGTGAGTTGTTCTGTTTACGATAGATCGCAACACCAGCTGCTCTGTGGCCCTATCATTTAAATTGTACGCAACAATCGAAGTCAGGTATGGAAACACGTTCGTCATTGTCTAACCACTCCTCTGCCTAAAGGACTTAGCTTCTTCTCTGATCCTTCCTTCTCTGATCCCACAGCCTAGACCGCAGGGGGTGGGGGATGGGGCAGAGCCCCTCCCGAATGAAGGAGAAGAAACAGAACTTCACTGAATAGCACGCGCTTCCCCAACTTCCTGTTACGCATTTCCGTCCCTTTTCACGAAATCACTCCCACGAATCTCCAGCAATCGAGAGGAAAAATGTTACGCATCAAAAATTAATAACATATTAGAAAAAAATCAAATTCCGATTCCTCAGTAATTATATAAAATTCGTATATTACAGCAATGAAAACTATAAATTTAAGAAACGGAATCCTTGTCATCATATATGCCTAGCTATAATAATTAAAAGTGCAATAAATTTACAGGAATCAAGCTTGATGCTGCGGAGTCACTGAAATGCAATACTGCTCACTTCTAAGTACCGTAAAATCCGGCGTATAACACACACTTTTAACACAAAATATAAGATCGAAATTTACGGGTTTGCGTTATACACCGGATATAAAAAGGAGAGCTTCCATAATAAATAAACTATAGTTTGAAAAAAACTAAAACACATGCTTTTATACTGAATCGAACTAAAAAGCAAAGAAATAATTCTTAATAAAGAATAAAATGATTAACGAGAAAATTAATGTCATTGGGGTAAAAGCGTGGGGTGTTCTATAAATGTATCAACTGTTATAATTTCTAACTTATATTCCGAAAAGCTGAATTAGTGTAAAAATGTAGTACAAAGCACCCCACGCTTTTACCACAATGACATTAATTTTCTCGTTAATCATTTTATTCTTTATTAAGAATTATTTCTTTACTTTTTAGTTCGATTCAGTATAAAAGCGTGTGTTTTAGTTTTTTTCAAGCTATAATTGATTTTTCATTTTTTAGCTCGAACTATAATAAAAGCGTGTTTTTTTAGTTTTTTAAACTATGATTTATTCATTGTTGAATTTATCCTTGAGTTTTATTTGGAGCCGGAATTACGTGGCTGCTGGAATTAGTCTTGCTCTTCAATGAATTTTTTATTAAAGGGTCTGAAATGTGTGTATTTATTCTCTCCGGCCTCGGATGAGTCCCGTATCGTTATATATTAGATTCCGCCTCAAAAGATCAGGTCAAACAATTAAAAGTGTGTTAAGTAGAAAAAGTTCAAATTAAAAAATATTTTAATGTGTAAAAAAAAAAGTATGAAATTCCTCTTTTCGTTTTTTTCTTCTTTTTTCACATTTTCATGTACTGTGATCCACTTCTGAGCTGTGGTCCAAATTTCAAGTCTCTAACTCAACGGAAAGTCACACAGTTTAAAATCAATTACAAAATTCCACCCGGACAGACATTCAAGAAAGAGAGTGAAAAAAACATGGTAAAATTAAAAGTCAATCAAATTATCCCTTTTTAACGTATTGCTATAATGTTAATTCGTATCATCACTTCTAAGCGTATGCTTCATAAAAATAAAAAATATTTAGCAGTCAGAACATAAACTATTTTTTTTCTCATGCACGAGCCTTTTTTTTTATTTTCATTTTCAGAAAAATGTTTATATTATGGTTTGAAATTGTTAACACACACCCACCCTCCACTTTCTCAGATGCAGAACACTTTTTTTGTTTTATTTATATTAACGCAAGTGTATTTTATACATGCATATAATTAGATTTAAATTCAAAACACTCCCTTTAGGGTTACACCTTATTATTTTAGTCGTTAAATCTGAAATTAGTCGCCAAATCTGGAAATGATGTATGAAATTAGTCGCCATATCTGAAAATGGTATATGGAACTACTCGCCAAATTTAAAAATTATATATGCAATAAGTCGCCAAATCTGGAAAAAGTATGTGGAATTGTCGCCAAATCTGATTATCCTTATTCCTGACGATCCTGAAAAGGACAATGGAACAAAATTATGAAATTATTGTATTGTCATCGGTCCTTGACAAGTGTGCGAAATTTCGAATGAATCCGATCTTTTTTAGTGGGTAAAAATCGAGTTCTACGATTCCGTTACATGCAAGTGAAACTTATAAAAGCGTGTTCAAAAAAAGATGATCATAAAAATAAAAAAAAATTAGACTTCTACATAGATTGAAATACTGTTTGTTTAAAAGAAATGACATTCCTTAAGAACTTAAGGTATCCCTCTGGTTACCACAACTTTTTTTTAAAAAAATGGAGATATGAGGATTTTTTTGTTGTTTTTAGATTTGTTTAGTACATTTTAAGAAAAATATGCTAAAATGAAGAAGAGAAAAAGATATTATTATTACTTATATATAAATGGGAAAAAATAGGTAAAAATTGACAAAAAATAGCATATACGCGGCCCATTCTGTACCAAAGGTTTATGAACAAATTAAAAAAATTTTCATTCTAATGTGTTGCTATGTTATTCATTTTTGAAATAACCCAGGATAAGAGATATTTTCTTTTTTACAAAAACTAGAGTACTTTATCTCAGTTATTATATGAAATTGCTTACAAGAACGGTGATTGTATTAACATAAGGGACTGTAAATTTTGTAATAAAACAGTGATTGATAAATCTGAAGTTCAAAACAGTTCTACTATTATACAGAACTTACTGAAAAAATTTCAGTTTATTATTTTTAAAACTTTTTTAGCAATCGCTATAGTCCCGTTTGAGTATTTTCAAAAAAACATGTTTCGATTAGAACGCGTTTTAAAGTATGACATCTTGCTTAAAGTAATGGCATCTGCTTTTACTAAAACACTTGTAGTTTTTGTTCTAGTGAACGGGAAATGATAAACTGGTATTTTTATAAAACTAATAAGATATCCTATAAAATAAAATCATAAAAGAAATTTGTCAATTTTTGGCAAAATTCACAATTTTAGGGTAGTTGGATACCTTAAAGAAGCCCTGTGGCTGAATGGTTAGTGCATCGCGCTTCCACACCACAGGTCCGAGGTTCAAACCCCGGGCTGGGCAAGGTTGACTCAGCCTTTCATCCCATCAGTGGGTCGATGAAATGAGAACCAAGCTTACTTGGGGACCAAACACTGGGGGTTTCGCTTCATTCTGACCACCTGATCGGAACATCTGCTATTGCGCCCAATGGTCACGTATACTGAGATGGGCACAGTAGGCCTTGGCCCTCATGGGCTGTTGCGCCACTGAGTTTGAGTTTTTTGGATACCTTAAAGGGATGTAGATCTAGAAGTACACTATTTTTTCAAAGGCCTGGGATAATACCTCAAATAAATGACTTCAAAACATAAGAGCATTGCCTACATATATTTTAGGTTTCTTCGTAAAAAAGTGCGCGTGTTATACGACGAATATACCTAAAAATTAAAAATTGCTGCTGGAAAGTATGGGTGAGCGTTATACGTCGGATTTTACAGTATGTATAAAAACAGAAGCAACATATTAAAGTAGAAACAGTTATGGGATGTATTTGTTACAAAACACTACACTAAAAACAAAAATATTGCTCAAAATAATCGTATTTTGTAAAGTTGTAATGAATCTCGTGGGCCGCAAAATTATTCAAGGTGGGCCGCATACGGCCCTCTTGAAAGAAATATAATGTCTCAACCTTGTTCATAGCATTAATATTAAAGATTTTTTTCGTGATTAATAATTTTATAACTTTTTTATTGCGTTTTATATTAAATACAGGAAGAACTTAAATAATAACTAAAGCACATATTAAGAAGCTCTGTGTCGAGAATAATTATTGATATCGCTAGATTCAACAATATTTTTATGAAGTTGTCCATAATTAAATATTTATATATTAAATTTTATTTCGTTTTGTTTTGAATAAGCACTATAACAGAATAAAGATATTGTAACACACGCACGGATTACTTTGATACCGTAAAAACCGGCGCATAGCGCTCACCGGCACATAACGCCCACCTATACTTTCAAACTGCATTTTTTAATTTTAAGGTATATTCGCAAAATAACGCGCACCCCCTTTTTTACAAAGAAACCTGAAATATAAATGTGCAATTGCTCTTACGTTTTGAAGTCATTTGTTCGAGGTATTATCCCAAGATTTTGAAGAAATAGTATACAGAACTACAACCTTTTAAGCTAGGATTTTACCATTTTTTTAAAATAAACAGTATTTTGATATAAGTAGAAACCTATTTTTTTTTTTAACTTTTAAAACTATCACTTTTATACCCGGCATATAAAGCGTACCCATAAATTTTGATTTCATTTTTTGTGTTAAAGTGTGCGCTATACGCCGGATTTTACGGTACTTTTTGCCCGTGACTACATTCCAGCAAAGCGGCGCGTAGTTTCAAATTCTATCTTTCATTAGAAAAAAAACCATTCCCCTCCGTTTCAATGCTATCATTAACTCGTTTTTAGAGTGAAGCTCTGTTTTCTCCCGACCTAGGGAGGATCATACCCCCCCCCCCTTCCACTGCTGTTGTTTTTACCGTGTTTTTGTGTGTGTGTGTTTCTCTCTTTTTCCTACTTTAGAATTATAGAAGCTAATCACTGGTTCTGAGCTGGTTCTAGGGGGGGGGGGGGGATATAGCCATGCTTTATTCTGTTTGAACTGGTTTTTTCATGCAGCGATTCCGTAAATTTTTTGATTCCCCAACTTTACAACGAAAATGTCTTCTGCAATAGTAATTCTGACTTAGCAATTTTCTGCCGACTTTTCGATGAAATGTATAATGTTTTTTATCTTTTTCTAAATTATCTATCTTTTTCACAAATAGAACGCGAGCTCAAAGGGCAATGTATTTTTTTTTTTTTTTCTTCTCTTAAAACTTGCCTTTATCCTGTTTTGTTCATTAATTTGAAAAATTTTTACTTTCTTCGCACTTTATTTTAATTTTAAAAAATAAGAGTATATAAGCTTCACATTATATATACTATATATATATACCGTATGGTTCTGCTGTATTACAAGCACCTATACTTTCAAAGAAAACAGTTTTTTCAAGTTTCTTTGACGTATAACAAGGTTTCGAATCATAATTTTTTTCATTTCAGTTTTCGTTTCGGTTCAGCTAAAAACAATGCATCGGTTCAGTTCCGAATGAATAATTTTATTTTATGTATATTCTTATTTCCACTAAAAATATAATTCTATTATAAGCAAACAATGTGATTCTATCAAAATTTAGAATATTTTATTCTATTTTTTAATTGGTACGCACTATGTCAGCTGATACAATTAACCAGCATGTATGATACGACCAGTGAGCAGAGAACGGCATGCATTGGCATATTGTTATCCATTATCAAACATCGCATTTGACAACTAGATTCACGATTCTGGTTTGTCATTCTAAGCATTCGATACAAATATTCGTAGATGATAGCATGCTGAGATGCGAAAAATCATCTAGATCAGGGGTACTTTACCCTTTTTTCTGCCGGGCTGCATACATATGTCAGCTATTTCCCGCGGGCCACAATTTGAGGAGAAAAGGGGGAGGGGGTGAGAGCAATGCTTTTTAAGACGAAGATAACGTTGGAAATTTAAAATGTGGAAAAATGATCAAAATATTATAACTCCTGTTTTGCTTTTTTTAATTTTTATTTTTTTATATTTCTTATATTTGTCATTATTACTAAATTAGAAGCACACACATTTAAGAAATACTCCTACTCACATTTTTGCATCAGTAAACGATTTCGTAGGATTACCCAGGGCCGTAACGTACATCCCCGCACTGCGGGGGGGGGGGGCAAAGCCTGGCTGACGCCATTATTGTGGATTTTCTGAAAACTCCCTTCACATTTTTTTTTAAAATCGAATTTTTAAGCGATTTTCCAATTGGCTATCTAACGCCATTCAAAACAAAACTTTAATAGGATAATTAGATATCTTTGATCCAATAACCAAATCAAAAAACATATTTTTTTTTATTTGCTTTATTTTCCGTGACGAGAGATAATTTTCTTTAGTGGATTTTCTTTTTGAACCTAAATTACGAACAAATAAAACAAAAGAGACGGGGAATAAGATAATATGCTAGAAAGATAGAAAAATTCATTACTGTTATTATTACAGTATATTTTACATCAGCTGTAGGGAGAGGAAAAAAAAGACAGGAATGATAACCCTACGTGGGGAGGGGGGCGAGCATATCGAAAAGTCCAAAATAAAATATTTAAAATAATTATTAATTTACGGAAAGGAAGTAAAACGAAATACATTCTAACGTGATAAAAAAAATACATATTCACACTGATATAAGAAACTTATAAATGTATCTGTGTGGCAAAAAGTATTTAATAATTGATTTATCAATACTAAATTAAAAGAATTTTAGCAATTACTAGTGACTTCCATGGGCTTGTCATATACAAAATATAATATATATATTGATAATATGTGTAGTTTATAATATTAAAGTCGCATTGTAGCTTTAGCATTGAAGTACATTATTATTGCATTCAATAAATTGTTGTTGTATGAGGGAGAAGCGAAGAAAATTATGTCTGAAAATTGGATCGCTAATATTGAAAGTTTCAGAAGCACTGTTTTTACCGTTAAACTCTAATATAAAGTATGTTTTTATAAATTTTCTTGTCAGATCTGGGAAATGAAGCATCATTCATTGCTTCGCTTTACAAAAAGAACTGAGAATTGATTTAGAGATCTCTCTCTCTCTCACCGGATTAAATAATTTCTTACAAACTCTTCGATTCAAAAAGTGTACTTTTGTGTCAAATACTAATGGAAGTTTCAGAGAGAATATTGAGCACTTTTTAGTGAAAAATATCATTGACTTAATACCTTCTTTCGCATGAAATATTTGAAATTTAGCTCTTGCAGATTTTCTTCACTTGGCTGATCCTACATTTTGCAAACCAGGCCATATCGATGCACTGATAAGATGCCAATGGGTATTTAAGATTCTAAAAGATGACACATTGAAGATTTATTCATCAATGAATAAATGATAGTTCAAAAAACTAAAAATGCATACTTTTATTTTAGATCGAACTAAAAAATGGGGGGGGGGGATTATAGTTTATAAACAAAATTAATAATAAAAAAAAACACGCTTTTATGGCTAATCGAACTAAAAAGTAAAAAAATAATTCTTAGTATAAGACTAAAATGATTAACGAGAAAATTAATGTCATTGAGGTAAAAGCGTGGGGTGATTTGTACTACATTTTTACACTAACTCAGCATTTCGGAATTGTACTAGTAAAAAGTTATAAGAATTGATAAGAGCACCTCACGCTTTTACCCCAATGATATTAATTTTCTCGTTAATCATTTTAGTTTTATACTAAGAATTATTTTTTTACCTTTTAGTTCGATTAGCCATAAAAGCGTGCTTTTAAGTTTTTTTAAACTATAATTTTTTTTTAAAAAATTAAAACTTCGTAAGATAACGGGAGTTTTGTAGCAAAGCAACACAAATCGTAGGCAGAAAAAGCGTGCTTTCACTATTTCAATATTCTTGATTCTTGAAATTTTTATCAACAGGTGTCAGTGGCGTAACCAACACCCCCGCACCGCGGGGGGCTTAGGGTACTAGGGGCCCAAACCCTAGCTGCCGCCAAGTACCTACCCTTTGTAAAATCCAACTTAGGGGCCCAAAACTTGACTTTGGGGGGAACCCAAATGTTCTCCGTTACGGCACTGACAGTTGTTGTATGTTAACAGAGATTTTGCATTCAGTGAGATCAAGTTAAATCGCTTAAGGTATCCGACTACCCTAAAATTGTGAATTTTGCCAAAAATTGACAAATTTCTTTTATGATTTTATTTTATAGGCTATGTTATCAGCTTTATATAAATACCAAGTTTAACATTTTCTGTTCACTAGAATAAAACTACAAGTGCTTTAGAAAAAGCAGATGCCATTACTTTAAGTAAAATGTCATACTTTAAAACGCGTTTTTCTCGAAATGTGATTTTTTGAAAATAATCAAACGGGGTCAGCGATTGCTTAAAAAGTTTTGAAAATAATGAACTGAATTTTTTTTGTAAGTTCTGCATAATAGTATAAATGTTTTAACCTTCAGATTTATCAATAACTGTTTTATTTAAAAATTTACAGTCCCTTATGTGAATGTAATCAGTGTTTTTTTAAGCAGTTTCATATAATAACTGAGATAAAGTGCTGTAGCTTTTGTAAAAACTAAAATATCGCTTACCCTGAAGGTCATTTCGACAATGAATAACATAACAACCCATCAGAATTGAAATTTTTTAAATTTGTTCATAAACCTTTGGTACGGAATGGACCGCGTTTATGTTATTTTTTTGGCATTTTTTACCCATTTTAGTTATAATAATTTATTTTTCTCTTCCTAATTTCAGCATATTTTTCTTGAAGTGTACTAAAAATATCTAAAAACAAAAAAAATCCACATATCTCCATTTTTTTTTAAAAAAAAAAGAAAAAAAGAAGTTATCGCAACCAGTTGTATACTTTAAGAAAGTTGTGACACAATAATTTTAACTTTTTTGTGAGATACAAAACAATTCAAGGACATGAAAAATAAAAAGAATGAAATAAGAATCAGTGAGCGAAAAAACATTGTGAAAATATGAAAAAAGTCGTCGGGATATTGCCAGATCTGTTGAACAGCATTATTCATCTATCCAGCGTGTTAACATTATCTTTAAATCTACAGGAGTTGACACATCCAAACCAAGTTCACATGTCGTCCATCTAAACTCACGATCAGAGAAAAACCAAGCATGATATCCTCGGTGGGAAAAAAATCCGCTTTTAACTGCAACTCAAATAGAAACAGACGTTCACGAGAAGTTTTAACAAAACCATTTGTGCAGATACTGAAAGACACACACACGCACAAATCTTGAAAAAGGCTGGATACCATAGTCGACTGGCTTGTAGAAAGTCATATTTCAATGACGAGCTGGCTGAAACGGACAGCTTTTGCAAAAAAGCATATTCATAAGACTCCGGAGTTTTGGAGGACTGTGATATTCTCGGATGAGAGAAAATTTTGCATCTTTGGCATAAAAGGTCGTAAATTGGTATGGAGAAAACTTTGCACAGCGCTTCAAAAAGAGCATTTAGTACCAACGGTAAAGCATGGTGGCGGTGGTGTTATGGTGTGGGGGATGCATGGCGAGCGATGGTGCTGGAAAGTTGGAGTATATCGAATCAATTATGAACAAAATGATTATCTCGATATCCTAAAAACAATTTAAAGGAAAATGCCACCTAACTCAGCCTAGGATTGTCGTTTCATTTCCAACACGACAACGATCCTAAGCATATCGCTGAGATTGTGAAGCTTTGGCTCCTGTATAATGTCCAGAATCAACTGCACAGGCCCTGGCAGTCACCTAGTCTGAATCCTATATAACGGGATTTTCTGGAGCATAGGATTCGTCAACACAATATATTTAGCAAGGATTTGCTGAAAAGTGTTCTTATGGACGAATGAGAGAAGATAAGCTCTGAAGAAACCACTAAACTTGTTAATTAAATACGAAACGACTTCAAGAAGTTTTCAAAAGACAGAGTTATCCAAACAGCTATTAAATAACTCATAATCCTTTTTAAATAATTTTTATAGTTACGAATAAACAGTGAACGCAGATTTTTTCTACTTGATTTTTGTTATATCGCGCTTTATTTTAAAAACTCTGAAAGTGAACCGAGTTTACTTTTGTTATTCTCAATACTTGGAATGAGCTAAATAAAATATAATTAAAAAAAATTTTTTTTTTTCAAATTCTGGTTTTTAAAATTTTTTGTTCTTTATGTAAGCAGTAGAAGGTGATGATGATGATGATGAATGCCCAAAGGAACCGAGCTCACCTGAAGAGGGTTTAGAGCTACAACCGATCCCTCGGGAAACAACCACCCTCACATCCAGTTTTTATTGCAAAAAAAAATCAAAGTTTACATTTTTAACAATTCCAACTTTTTTACAAATACAAAAGAAATAATAAAAGCATACAAAACAAATGCACCATAAAGACAAAAAAAAAACAGGAATCATAAATAATTACATTAAAAAAAAGTTTCTTTGGAATCAAATTTTCAGTTGATGACACACCACTTCCTGTTGATATTTTCCGGTCATTTGGTTCTTCAGTTTCCAGAAAAAGGAAGGGATTTATCAGAAGGAGGATTACTTTTTTTCGAGATCTCCCCCCCCCCTTTTTTTTTTTAAAGAAGCATAAAAGAATATAGCAGCAGTTAAAAATAAATAAATAAATAAAGAGAGAAGAAGGGGGGGGGAGATAGATTATTGGATTTTATTGGAAATATCATTTTTTGCTAAAAAAAGAAGAAAAAAAAACAGGAAATTATATATATATAAATATATATAACCTGAAAGTATACTAATATTGTTAACCAAGAGTTAAACCAGGAAGCTGCAAAATGTTGTGAAATATAAATAGAGTTTAGAGATTAAGAAGGAAAAAAAAAGGGTGAGAGAGAGAGAAAAAAAGGCAGGAAACGTTTGTGGAAGAGGAGGGGGATAAAAACCGCTTGTGTGTGACCACAAAAGAGTACCGACCCCCCCCCCCCCACCCTAAGGAATCTGATCCCGGACTGTAGAGGCAAATTCAATACACACATGATTTTAGTTTAGAGTGAATGGAGGGATTTTTAACGATAGATTGGAACCAGGTCTTTTTAGCATTTTGAGATGGAGAGACCAAATGGAAATCTTTAGTCAGAGGACATGTGAATACATAATGGTCAGCGTCCCCCACAGAACCACAAAGACAATTGGGAGTAGCTTTTAATTTGAAGCGATGCAAATAAGAAAGAAATGGGTCATGGTTTGTTAAGAATTGGGTAACGTAACTGGAATGGTAATTAATATCTAAACTGGGTTTGGGAAAGAAGGATTTGACTCTTAAACCAGTAATAGAGTTTGACCACCAACTCTCCCAGTCCTCAATTAATTTGTTTTGAAGGATTTTGATGACATATGAGCGAGGTGCAGGGACACTCACCTCAACACCATTAGCAGTAGCGACTTTAGCAAAATGATTTGCAATATCATTAAAAAAAATTATTATTATGAGCCTTAACTCAGAAAATATTATAAAAGTTGCGGTACATAGAGAGTTTATTCTTAGTTAAATTAAGATAGACAGATTTATTGTTAGGACTTTTAAGTAAAAGAATGGATGATAAACTATCAGTGTAAATATTAATTTTAACATTTTTAGCAACCGCCCATAGGACGGAGAAGCCGATTGCAGACAATTCCGCCTGGAAAACTGTATTGTAGGGTTTTACTTTAAAAGAATAGGTCCCAAAAAGGGACCCTCGATAAAAAATGCACACCGCAAACCCGGTCTCAGAGCGCAGACTTTTTCTAGTACAAGTGTGTGTATATACACTCAAGAGCCAAAACTTTATGATCACCCCTACATTTTGCAATGAACTCGCCTGGATGACGTGGAAGGCACGTGATCAGGTGGAAGTGGTATTTAACTGCTGCTGGAGGGTCTGAAGAATCATTCTTTCACTTACTTCTGTGTGTGATGGGAAAGGCTGTGGATCTAAGCGACTTTGATAGAGGGCAGATTGTAATGGCTCGAAGGCTCGGAACAAGCATTTTCGAAACTGCACGACTCGTGGGTTGTTCGCGATCTACAGTTGTTAGTACTTATGCAAAGTGGATGAATGACGGTGAAATCAGCAGTAGACGACATGGTGTTGTACGTCCATGCGCTATCAAAGAAAAAGCTCGTTGGAGACTGTCTCGCATGGTGAAGCAAAACCAGAGCTAGACAGTGGCTCAGCTGACAGCCCAATACAATGCAGGGCCAGGTAGAATAGTATCGGAGCACACTGTTCAGCGGACACTGTTGGATATGGGGCTACGCAGCAAACGTCCCACTCGTGTGCCTTTGCTGACCAAGCGTCACTGCCAACTGTGCCTGCGCTGGGCCCAGGAAGATCGTGACTAGTCCATGGATCAGTGGGAGAGAGTTGCCTGGTCAGATGAATCCTGGTTTGTCATTCATTACGCCGATGGCCGTGTCAGAATATACCGTCTTCCAAGCGAACAGTTGCTCCCTCAATGTATAGTAGGTCATACACAGGCCGGTGGTGGCGGTATTATGCTTTGGGGGACATTCTCTTAGGCGTCTCTGGGACCCGTGGTTGTGGTAGAGCAGACCATGAATGCTTATAAATGCATTCTCTGTGAAAAAAAATATCCAGGTAATAAGCAAAACGAGAAATAATGAAATTATAGTTAAAACAAATAGTTGCGATACCGCCTTGGAAGCTTTAAATATTAAAGAAATAAATGGAGTAAAAATAAGTGCAAGATTATCATTTATTGGCCTAACCAGTAGTTACATAATACAAGGAATTGACACGGATTATACTGTATACGACATAAAGTCGGAATTAGAAAGTAATAACTTCACAATTTAAAAAAATTCAACGACTTACAAAAAAAAAGAGAAAGTGGATTTATACCGATCAAAACGATTAAAATTACTCAAATTGGATGCATCATTCCCGAAAGGGTTCCAATTGGATTCTAAATGTTGGAAATTCGGACGCATTCAAAAATATTGCCGAAGCTCGATAAAATGCCGGATATGCTCATTAAATCATCCTGAAAACGCGTGTAAAGATAATGAAAGAAAAATGTAGTGGCTGTGGAGGAGCAGATGAAGCCAACTCTATAAAATATGTAACAGATATCAAGAAGGTGAAATCTTAAAAATTAAAACAGAACAACAAGTTTCGAGAAGTGAAGCAATAGAAAAGTATCACAATGCAAAAAAAAAAACCCCTCTTACTCCACCAAAACGTTTAATAATCGAACATCATAAAAATAAAAATGAAGAGGCATGGACAGGAAGCAGAAGATATAAAAATTATAATTATATTTCACATCTTGAAAAGTGGAATAGACAGGTTCAGTGGCGCACACAAGGGGGTGTCCTAGGGGTCCGGACACTCCCCAAAGCCCTTGAGTTTTTTTCGATTGATGATAATCCTATATATATAACGTAAAAATTAATTAAGTATTTGTAATTAACAATTCATTTTATAAATTAATGCTAATTATTAATTCAATAATTTATTTTTTACTATTTTCTGTTAACAAAATCGACAAAATCAAAAGAATCAATTGGTGTTGTCTTGAGGTACGATACAATTACTATAATCATCGAATTTTATCGGAGCATAAGGCGTTAGCTAAGCCTCCAATTGTGCAGTGCTATCACTCTACTGAACTGAACGCACCCGTATGACATCGACAGCAAAAAGCAAAATTGATATGTTTGATTTTTTAACAAAGAATATCCCACCAAATTTTTAACACTTTGTTCTTAAATAAGTGAATTTCTTAGAGCAATAGGCCATGCCCGGGCCACTTAAAAAAGGTTTGCGCCGTATGCGCCCTTAGGCCACAGATTGAGTATTGCTGGTCTAGTAGCAGGCTTGGGAATGCATGTTACGTTGTTGTTGCTTATGCCACCTGTCTGACGTAGTCAGATCGAAGCCCACGAAATTCATCATGGCAACGTGCTAGAGATACGTCTGTCATTAGCCTAAGCTTTGAGCCCATGTCGGTGACAGCACGATTTTGCTCACGATATATGGAGACACCATTCGGGCCCACAGATTTAACGAGCACGTGCTCCGTTTCGACTCGGCGAGTATTTGGTGGCATTGGGCATCGAACGAAGGCCTTCCGGTCTGGCGTCCGATGCTTTGACCACTAGGCTACCCACGGACCCGTACGTGCTTAGGTTTAGTGCGCCACTTCAACCAATAAAGTGGCCCGTATCCGGAGGACAGAATCCGCGACTTTCGGGTTCGTAAGCACGTAACATGTCACTGTAGGAAATATCGTTTGGTTTACAATCATTTTTTTAAAATAAAAGAATCTGTAGACTGCTGAGAATTAAAAGTCAGATTGTAATGAATCGAACAGAAAATTAAATTACATTTTGCTTGAGACATTTTAAAAGTCTATCAGTTTTTGCAATTAACATCACAATAGAATTACACAGTAATCTATTAGCAGCAACGAATTTTTACTTCATGCGGAGTGATATCGTGTAGCTCGGAGTTAGAATCAACGGATTACGATTTTTTCATTTCTGCTAATTTTTCCCACGTAAATTAATTGTACTGATAAATACTTATTCTAACATGTGATTTCTCTGTTATTTTTATGTACTTTTCATTTTTTTTTTTGTTTAAATATACCATTTTTTAAGCAGCATATCCAAGATCACTCGATTAAATTTTTTGATTCACTCAATAGATCTGATAATATTAATATGCAAAACCTTGAAAATTATACAGCCAATATTAAGAGGAAGCGACCCAGGAGAATTCTCCTGGACTCGTACAATCCTCCATAACTTAAATTTCTCTTTTTATTTGCTAAATTCAATTGTCTTAACTATTTTTGATCTACTTCTATTTATTGCATTCAATGTTAACTTCTCTTGTGGCGGAGTGCTCAGAGCTCCCGCTACACTCAAGAATATAACTGCAGCACTGCCGTGCGCGGTCAATGCGAAGGAGGGTGTACGCCTCGCAGAAACCCGCCGAACGCTTTTTTCATACTTGTCTTAAATTTTTTCCCCTACTGGACATTGCGTCGCCACACATCATTACACACAAAAAGAAATATTCTGAAATATATTTTCTATCACATGTATTATTTTATTTTTGAATTTTATAGTGTGAATATGTAAATAAAGGCTTATGAACATTTTAAATCAATTTTATCATAAAATAATTAATAAGTTAGTTTTGTATAAAAAAAAAACTTTTTTTCTTCAGATACGTGTTTAAATAATTTAATTAACACAGTGTTGAATGAAAAGCTAAAATTAAAATAAAAAATTAAATGTTTTTATCAGATAGTATTATTTTCTTTCTGAATGATTTTTTTCAGTGAATGTGTACTTATAACTAGGTTTTTCACATAGTGTTTTTCTTAGCACTTACATATGTTTAATCAAACATCCCCAAACGTTTCAAGAGCTATCTGTAGAATTTTTTTTATTATTATTTATAGATAATGTGGATTTAAATTAATATATTTTTAAAAATCAAATGAATATTTCTATTATTTCCTTATTAAATTAATTATTTGTTAATAAAAAGTATATCGCCTATTATTTTGGATAAAAATACGTTCTAGAGAGACATTTTTAAGCTAACTGTAAGTAGCGATTGATTGATTAATGAAAACCTGAAAATTATTTTATTATTTTAGATTCCTCAAAATTATCTATTATTAAAAAATGATGACTTTTTTTTTACTCAAGCATCAAAATAGTTTTCTTTTTATTGTTTAAATTTATTATTTTTTTACCAAAGCAATATTGTTTTTGATATGTCATGAATAGAAACTTGAAGATAAATCTTATATCTGAGGGGAGAGTCAGAGGGAAAATAGTTCTACACTCAAAAAAGCCACTGTAACACCATGCTGTAGAAAGAGAACTGAAACCTGTTTGACATTAGTAAGATCTGGAAGATTTTTTTTTTCGAAAAAGGGAATTGTAGTGACGTTAATATAAAGGAATCACACATATACCAGGAACTTTGATAAAGGAAGGTGAATTTCCATGGCAGTATGTTTTGCATTCGAAACAAATTTTAATAAAATACTCAAAATACTTAAAACAATCATTTAATAATTTCTTCTTTTATAAAGGTAATTGCATGAAACATTTTTCCCGTGTGTCGAATATTTCAAAAAATCCTCACAATTTTACTTCAATATCTAAAATAGTAGTGAAATTTTGAAATTTGAAAAATTTCTACTTTTTTGTCTTTTTCAAAATACAGCTATCTTTAAAAAGGCTACATTTTCGTTTCCGGGGACTAAAAAATTGCAACGAAAGAACTGAAAACTGAGTGAGTGATTTTTAAATTCGCACTGTTCGCCTATTCGAGAGTTATTAGCGATGGACCTCGAAATTTTCAACCATGGTCAGGTGACGAGGACGACACCTGAGCTTTCACCCATCTCTAATAATTAGAACACCACACCAACGCAAAAACAAATTTCGAAAAAGGGAGTTTTAATGACATAGTTAAAGAAATCAATCACATCGCGCACATAAGTGCTATCGGCCAGAGGGAAACACGGAATTTCCATGGGGATGAAGTTATTCGCTCGGTAAAAGCCCGAGCAACGCCCGGCTAAGCGGAGAGGAAAGAAACAAAGAAATCAAAGTAATTTCAAAAAATAATATTGGAAGTGTTGAATTTGTGAAGAGAAGGGAAAATGTTAAGCGACAAAGCCATGGCACGCACTCACGGGTCATGCACTCACATCGTACGTGTCAAAACCACACAAAAGTGTTGGCGTCAGAAAGAAAGGAGGAAATTAACATGGGGATTAACTTAATCCCCATGTTAATTTCACATATGCACATATGTGTGCACTCGTTAAAAGCCCGTGCAACGCCGGGCCATGAAAGCTAGTGATTTAATATTGAGTGATGAACCGAGACAACGAATTCGGATCCATTGAATTTACTTTGGCTTTTAGAAAATGGCAATAAATTTCCTTTTCATAAAAGTTTGGTGCAAATCATATCAAGTTGGCAGCACCTGTTTGTCATTCCAAATTTCCTATTGTGTGTGGTAAAGTATAATGTATATATTTTTATGCTTTAAAAATTTAAAAAGTATTCATTTCTAAAAATCTGAAAGTTATCTCGAATACTCTTTCCTTTTTTTAAAACGAGAAATTGCTATTGGTTAGTTTTTGTGAAATTTTTTTCTGGTGATTTACGAAATCTGGAGAACTTAGTTTATTATAAATTTATATAAGGAATTTAAATAGATTTATCAGCGTTTTTGCTATACATTACTTCATCACAAATTATCCTGTGTAATTTTTAATTGCTTTTGTTGTTTTTGTAATTTGATTAAGACTTGAATATGTTTCCTCTAAATTCTATTCTAGCAATATGCATTCATAAATATTTCCAGCAATGGAGGTTCTAGTCAATGCCGTACATAGGGGAAGGTAAGGGTGTTAAATCCTAATCCCATCAACCAACAAAATTTTTATTAATAATATAAAGATTGAGCCTCCGTGCTTCCACCATCGCGTATTTTTCAAATGTACCCCTCCACATAAATTATGCTGCTTACTCCTCTTATTATAATTTATTTTGAGGGGGGGGGGCATTTTTATTCAGAATAATGTACTTTTATTCGAAGTTTTTAAAAAATATAAATATGCTTTTTGAAAAAAAGTTATAAAATTAGAACCAAGAACAATATTTTTAAAACAAAGTTATTACTATTTTTAATTTAGTTTGGAATTTTTGTTTCTTTCTTGTATTATCTTAGTCGTTTTGAAGTGTATATATTTAAATTGTAGAATATTTAAGACTGTTTTAGCAATAATCTTTCAACTTTTTTAAGTAGTATGTAAAATGTCTTAAACCTATTTTTCCATATTTCATCAAGAACTGTAACAGAATCTGAGTGTATTTTGTATGAAGCATATGATGAAACGAAGTAAAAATTTTTAAAACACTAAATTCAATTTGAAGTATGAATTTTAGTAATCTGAAAATCATTCACAAAATTTTCTAATGGATTTTATGCCAATTGATTACTATAAAACTTTTTTCTTTTAATCCTGATTTTTATTCATTATGGAAAATATGTCATAACGGATGTCAGGATCATAGTATTCTGATATTCTTTTTAATTAAATGGATGAAATGCTGTTTTGCTGCCATCCTTGATGCAGTTTTATAAATCATCTAATGGTGGTGACTCTTCCATTCTTATTTTTAAAAGTTTCGAATATTTAGATTGTTGGAGTTCAAATAAAATAATTTAAAATAAAAAGCAAAGCAAATTTTTCTTTTGATTAAAATTCTCTGTAAATTTAACTTCATTTAGTTTTCACTTAAGTATATATTTAAAGAATTGTAATAAATTTTTTAAAAAAAATATGTAGTAAAATCTGTAGTTGAGCTATAAAATTTTGTCATGGACCAATGTTTTAGACCTTCGCCATGTTCTATTTTCCTGAATTCCTCCAAAAATAAATCTTAAAATCTTCCTTTCATAGATACTTATGTTCTCATCTGTTCGAGACATGGACCAAGTTTCACATGCATAACCTAATACTGATCTTAAGACTTTTATACAATAAAACCTTTGTTTTTCTTTTGATTAAATTCGGTTTAATATATTTTCATATTCCATTAAGACATTTATTGGCTATAGTAATTCTCTTTTAGATATCAGTAGTAGAATCATTCCTATTGTTAATTTCCAAACCTAAATAAGTAAAACTGTCAAGAAGTTCCAAATTATACTCTTCAATTTTAAAGTGGGAATTGTTAAAACATGATGTAGTGTAAGAAATTTTTTATTTATGTATGTCTTAGTTTTACAAAAATTGGCTAAATTCATAAATAAAAACCATCTAGACAAATTATATGATGCCTAAAATACAGTAGTTGAGTAACAATACATGCAGTGTGTTAGAATGTAAAATTCCTATTTGTAGGCTATTGTATTAAAGTGTGGATTAGTGTGCTCCTTAGCAAAGTTGACAAATTTTTTTGATGACATCTAAAAGTGGCTGCCAAACTATTGATATGTATGAATAATTGTTCAGACAGAAAAGTAGTAAATTCCAATCAAAATAACAATGTAAATACAAATTTCAACATATTTGAAAGAGAATTATTAGAATTTAGTGAATTAAGTATTTTAAACTGAGACTTCATTAGAATTTATTTCTTCCGAAGTTAAAATAACTGAAAAAGAATAAATATTATGGGGGGGGATTAAATTGCTGTTTCTGTGCATTATTTTCCATATGAAATTGGAAATTTGGAACTGAATTTTCAAATGAAGTGATTGAGTGTAGTTGTACTAAGGAAGCTTATGTTCCCATACATTGATCTCTATAGAAATGAAATCAGAGTTGGCTTTTTGAACCAACATATTCCTTCTCATTAAAATCTGAATCATACCTCCTTTACTTTAACAATTCTTTTTCACAGTTCTCTTAATATATTGCTTATTCATTCCTCTCGTCTGGTATTTCCAAAGAAATTCATTGATCAAATTAGTCATCTTAATCAAATACTTTTGTTTCGCCTTGAACAATGCATCATATTACTGATATTTTCCCCTTGCACTACAAGAATAATTTTGGAAAATTAGAAAAGGAATATAAATATACATTAGAGAAGTTCAAAAAATGTTTTTATTGCTGAAGTCCAAGAAATCCTCTATTTTTAGACTCATCTGTAGTATGTTGTTGTAAAAGTTTTAGCTTCTTAATCAAATTCTGGGAGGATGCACAATGCCCCCTCCCTTATTTTATTATGCTTCACTATTTCTGATAATTATTTATGTAATAAATGTCAATATCAACAGGAGAACTTTTAAAAAAAGAATTATAACAACTAACTGAAAGTAGTTTTGAAGTGAAATAGTTAGTTTTCCATGATAGTTTATATACTTATGTCTACATATCTTACTGAAAGAGAAGAATATCTCAGAATTATTTCAGCAATATGCTTTAACACAATGAACATAAAAGTTGTTTAAATCAGACATATGCTTTACTAGAAAGAGAACTTGAATGTGAACTTAGCTTGCTAGTATTATATGTTGGAATTAGTTTTGGAAAAAGCATTTACTTTGTTTTGGGCTTTCAAATTCTCTAGACATTCCATTCTTTAAGAGACTCAAGACTGTTTGGAATGGTTTTGTGAGGTTTAATTATATGAAGCACTAGAACTAAATGGACAAACTAAGGTATTTGCAGAACCAGCAATAATATTTCTTAACCCCGTAACGATCGGATATTTTTGAAGAAAACTGTCCAAAAAGTGCCTATTTGTTTTATTCAAGAAAAATTAAGTATATGTTCAATATATGTATTCATTTTTAATTTTTGGATTAATTTTTAGCTTGAAATATGAAATTTAATTTTTTAAGTAAGCAAACATTTAGGGTTATAATCACTGAATGTTGGCTTTCCAACACAGAAAAATTTTTAAAAACATGTGTTTTAAACATTACATGAATTTTATTACACTTTAGCATAAATTTAATAAACATTAGTAATTTTTTTTGTGAGATAAATTTCAAAACACGAGATGCAAAGGCTAAATCACACACTGGACAGTAGTACCGAGTTTCCTTTCTGCATCTCTTATTGTTTTCATCTCTTTTGGAACAACAAACTTTGCATTCTTTTGATGGTTGCCACTTCTTATCAGTTGGAGGTATCTGTCTAATAAAATGTCTTTTAATCAAATGGTTGGGGTAATTCTCCAAATTCGGCCGGGCTCTTTTTGCAGTGGTTTCTGATATAGAATACTTTTCAATAAGTTCATCTACTAAAGATAAACAAGTATCAAATGTGATTTTTTTCCTCATTGTTTTTTATAAATAAGATACTAGATCAAAATAGTTTTATCTAACAAATAAAAAAATATTTTCTTATAGTACTTCTTGCCTCGTTTTCGAGCAATAATGAAATCTCCAATAAATTGGTCTACAATGCCTACTGCTCTGATATTTTTACTGTAGTCAGTGACAAAAAGTACTAAAAGTACAATCCGATTTACTTCCTGACTATCTGTATAATGTATACAATATTAATATATATATATATATTATCAATTTTTTCCCCACAATTTTTACCTACATGTTTTTATGAAGAGCGCAACAAAGTACTTGACCAAAGATATCGGCAATATACATGTTTGTTGTGCTGACATTTAGTTAAAAAAAATAAATAATTATCGCTAACACGTTAAAAATAATCTGGTGTATAGATTAAGAAAAAAAATATTCCGGGCTTAAGAAATAGATTGTTTCAAGCTTTTATGGCAAATTACTTTTCAACACTCCAGCCCGAAAATATCACGGGCACGAGGAATAGAGAGGGAAATTTCACCCCGTGAATTTGACGGGAGCGAGAGGCAAGAGGTTACACAATATTTAGAAGCAACTAAATCTTACATGAGAGATTGCTGCATATTGAAATGACCTAATTTTCTTGTAATGTTCTCCAGCAAAAATATTTTGTCTAGGACAGAATTCACCATTAGAACCATAAATTCTTTAAAAAAATTAATAATTTTTAAAGTTTTAAAATATTCTTCTTGGATGTAAATGGCTTAGGATAAATTAATCTATTATTCTCTGCTAAATGAGAATAAAATTCTTCAATGATTTCCGTGATTTAAATAACGACATTAATAATGCCCATTGTGCAGCTTACTGAATGTGTATGGGAGACTTGTGCATTTTGCTGCATTTGGATTGCTTGGAATTAGCAAAATTTTCTGGCTAATTTTTGGCTCTCCATTTTCAAAATACATAGTATTTTTTTTCTTTAAGATGAAAATACCTTGTAGTCTTGGTGAATTTTCATTCATAACTTAATCAATTAATAGAAATACTTGTTTTTTTTAAAAAAGAAAAAATCAAGTTAGTCTCATTGAAAAAATAAAATTTAATTTTTAATAGTGATCACTGATGCTTAAATATCCATTTTAATCGTCAGGTTTATAGATCAAGTATAAGTTGAATTCAAATTTCTAAAGCAGATTTATTTCAGTCTGTGTAATTGTAGTAAAGTTCTTATGTATTGGTGGTGATTTTTTTAAACAATTAAAATTGAAGTTAAACATACTTTTTATTATTAGTGTTTTTGTATTTTAAGATTTCTACATGTAATGTTAGTGTTTTTTTTTAGACTCCGCATCAGAATGGGTGGCTCTGTGAGTGCAGGCAAAAGTAATGATGAACTCATTGATCGTCTAGTTGAAGCTGAATTCATCAAAACCCCTTTAATACAGCGAGTCTTTCGAGCTGTTGATAGAGGAGACTATTATGCTCCAAATCAAAAACAAAATGCATATAAAGACATAGCATGGAGAATGGGAAATCTGCATTTATCTGCTCCTTGTGTTTATTCAGTAGTAATGGAAGCTCTAAAACTGAGATCTGGACTGTCATTTTTAAACCTTGGAAGTGGAAGTGGTTATCTTAGTACTATGGCTGGCTTGGTTTTGGGTAAAATTTGATTAGATTTTTCAAATGTATGGTATAGCTTTTTTATTCAATGTGATTAATATTTTAAGTCTCTTCTCTTTTTAAAAATAGCATAAGAAATGAAATAATTTATTTTAAATTTTTGTGCAATCTGAGTTGTAATGATCTTTTGATGAATCAAAATTGTGTGAAATAATGGTATATATATAAATAGACATGCATTGGGGGGGGGGGTTTCTTAACCTTAGAATGCTACCCTTTGAAAAACTTACAGGAACAATAACCATTCATCTCCCAGACAACATGAGTTTTAGCATGCTTAAAACATAATTTAAAAGTTAATAACATAAAAATTATACTACCTGGAGATGGCTTCATGGCATTCAATCTTCACGTAAAACAAGAAAGTAAAATTTAACTTTAAAGCAATCTTTAAACATGTCAACATGATGCTCTAGAATAGGATAAACAAAATTTGTGTGTCATTCTATGCCACTTACATGGGCAAAAAGCAAAAAATTTCCTTTTTCTTTAGTTTCTGATTTTTCAGGTGGTTCAATGTTCTGCTCTAATTTCAAAAGTTCACAAATAATATTCTGTGTTGATCGGGACAGAGTTGCTACATTTAAATGTTTTTCCATCCATTGCACAAGAGCTTAACTTAGCTTTATCTCAAACTTTCTTCTAGATGATGCTTTTTCAGAATTTGCAATCCATGTGTATTTACTAAACTGATATTTATCATGCCATAAAATACGCCTAGAGGCTGCCGATGTTTTTCTACTGCATGACATGTTACATATCTGATCTAATGTGACTAAGGCTCCTTTTGTTGCATTTTAAAATTAAATCATTTCCGGTTTTTCACTTTATTTATATTCAGTTTTTCGTGGAATATAGATAGAACTCATGTGTTTTATACAATAAGAGTTTTATCTTGGTCAAACAAAACATAGAAGTTCCTACACTTTGAGATTACAATTCTACGAGATCAGGAGGAATTTCTCGTTTGTTTTTTCCAATAGTTCCAACAACTGTGAAATTCATTGCAATCTTCAGAAGTTTGTCAGCTTTCCGATTTATCCTCAGAAATAAAAATTTTCATCTTCACTCAACTCTTTTAATAATTCACAGATAGCCCCAAAAGTTTTCTCTGTGTGAACGTTTTGACATCATCCCGACAACGCAGGAAAAAAAACTAAGACAGCTTCTCATTTCCCAATGTTACTGCTACCCATTTGTCTCTCTGACAAACATTTCTCTGAAAATATTTTGAAAAAAAAGAAATATCCATATCTGTAGTAGCCAAGGTACTGAGTAGTATGTTGCATTTCCTGCTTTTGGGGGAATAGTACAAGGTTATTTGTAGGATACCTTTGCAAGGTACTTGCTAGACGAATGGGTATCGTTCTAGGGTTAATAGATCTTATGAATTTAGTACTGTATACCCTTAAGGGAAAAAATTCAGCATTTAAATAAACTGGTATTTAAAAAAATATGAATTCTCAAATCAAATTTACTCTTTAATTTTCAATTTATCTCATTGTAATGAAACACATTAATTTAATATTGTTACGAATTTTGTATAAAATAATGTAAATAATTTGTATTTGGATGTGCAATGCCTTTATATTACTCTATGCTATATTTATTTCATGATAAAATTGTAATATTCACAAGCAACGCCGTCCCTTACGTTATAATGGCGATTCTCAATGAGAACTTGGCAAAATATTGGCAATAGAGCCAAGTTGGCGACTTTGGCGAGTTCGGGACCCTCTGGATTCTTCTAGATATTAGTAGAGAATTCCACTAACTTCACAATCTGTGGCGCGAGCGCATCTTTCCAGAATTTTCGGCCTCTGCTATAAATAGGGCGATACTCGTCGCAGCAGTCAGTCTGATTTCAACCAGCGAGTAGTAAGCATTGTTTTGATTAGCGATTAGTAGACTTGCCTTGAACTTAATCAGCTCGGCTGTGCTTGTGAATAATCATTTACATACGTGTGTTTTAGACACTGCTTATTGTGTCTGAGTGCTGTTGAAGGTGTGAAATCCTTCTGTTATTTATTCTGTGAACTTTGCTGTTTAATCCTGTATTTTTAAGGATTGGTTTACGCCAATAAATATGCATCGCTCACAAAGAACTGTCTTGTTGCTTACGACTGCTTTTGCATAAAATCCTCGAACCCCGATCTATGTAACGATATCAATTGCTGATTAGAGTGCTAAGAGATCTGGCTTCTCCTTAGTAGCATACATATGCAAAAAAGCTGAATGCTATGAAAATATATGGTGTTGCAATGGGTCCTTCCACAATTCGCAAGCAACAAAGAATGGGAATAAAAGGATTCCATTTTGTCCCTGTCTTCTAAAGCATGCAAAATGTGGTCTTCAGACCCACAGGTAGGCAATTAATCACACTGTCCCCAAATATTCCATGGTCACTAGGAGTGATCTACCATCAATGCAGCTGCCTCTGAAGCGGTGACCCAGAAATTCAACACAGGATAGCAGCACATTCTAACACTACTGGTTGATTATGCATTCCTTCCATGAAGAATCTAAGGCATTCTTAATAAATCATGGCTAGTGATTGAAAAGACAACAGTGTGCATGTCAACTAGATCCGCTGTCTCATTATAAATTGACCTATTTCAAGATGCTTAATGAAACAATTTTGCTATAATTTTATTTGTTATTGTAAGCTATAATTTTATTTGTTATTGTAAATTTAAATTTTTTTACATAGCATTCTTTTAAAGGTATATTTAAGCAATTTTACATACATTTTGTTTTTGCTTGATTTATTCTTTTAAAGTGTAAATGTTTTTTTGAGTGTTACTTTTTCATGATTATTAATTATATTGAGAAACATTTGTATGGCTATGAAGAAGTTTTATCTCATTTAGATGTAAACCACTGGATAAATTTTTATATTCAGAGCAGAAATTTTTTAAATAATTGTATTTTAATTTTTTGTTAATGCTTTTTATTTATCTCCCCTCCCTTTTCCCTCCTAAATGTTTTATTATTATTCATTTGCCCTATCTAAAAATGGATAGAACTTTTAAAATTATCTTTAAAATATTAGAAATTGCATCTTTCATACAAAAATTCTTTTCTTAGGTCCTTATGGTACTAATCATGGGATTGAATTATATGGAGAAATTGTAGAATTTGCTTATGAGAGACTGGATGAGTTTCTAAAACATTCAAATGCTGTTGATGAATATGAATTTTGTGAACCAGCATTTACGGTTGGAAATTGCTTAACACTTGATCCTACTTGTGCACAGTATGATCGAGTATATTGTGGAGCATCATGCCCTGCAGAATATGAACCTTATATAAAGAATTTAGTCAAAGTTGGAGGCATATTAATTATGCCCCTGAATGAAAAGGTTTGTGAATATATTTTGAATTTTGAGAAATATTTTTTCTAGTCTCATTGGTTTAATAGGAATATTTCTCATTTGGTGCTCTTGTATTGTGCCCAAATGTAGATGCAATTATGTTGTCTTCATTGAGAATTTCTTTTAACTCTTATGAGTATTGCAGCAATAATAAGTAAATGTGATTATGTATTTTTAGTTAGATTTTGAATTTAATCCAAATTATTCATCCATTTTTTTCTCCTTTTTACATAATCTATTCTGTGTATGTATGCCATAAAGTTATGTTTTTTGTTAATACTTTTTTCCCCCTGCTCCCAAGATACTTCAAATCCAATAATAAATTGGGTCCAAACAACTATTTTGACCCTTTTATCATGTTTTCAAAAATAAACATCTTTTTAAAATTTATTGTGTTTTCCTGGAGCTAAGAGGTATAAAATGTATTTAGTATTAGAAAAACATAGTATTTGAGAATATTTATGCCATCTACCTGTGAAATAAGTATTTGAGAATATTTATGCCATCTACCTGTGAAATAAGAAAGATTTTGTACTTATGAATTCTTATGGTTTATTTTTTGCTGAGTTAAAAAATTCAAACTTCCTTAAAACTATTCAGTAAAAATTCAAACTGTTTTAATTGTTAAGCATGTATATTAGCTTATTTCAATGATTTATATCTGTTATTTACCAATATACAAAACAATTCCTGTATAACTTACATTAATGTATTATGTATATATTAGGTGTTACATGGAGATCATCCCAAAGTGTTTTGACTTCCACTTTTATATCTTACAATAGACACAGCTCTGAGCTTCTTGGCACTGCTTCTGACAGTGCATTATCAAAGTTGGACATTGTTCAAAATAAGACACTTAGATTTAATACTGGTGCAGCCACTTCAACCCCTATCGCCGCTATGCAACTACAGACTGAAATTTCTGGTCCATCTGAAAGACGTCAGTACTCTGCTCTTCCTCTTGGTGAGCGATTATTAAAAAAGGAGCATTTCTGGCCTGAATGTATTCCTTCCCAAACAAGACTTAAAGCTCAACATACTTTCTTGTTTGAGTTCCAGAGACTTGCAAATGTTTTTGGTGTTTCCGATAATAGACTTCCCATCTTTAAACCAACTACCTTCCCAGGTCATTTGAGATATGCTTCTGCTAAATTAGATTTGGTCCTGCTTTTTCGTAAGTATAATTCCCTCCTGGCTGAGTTAAGGTCTTCAGCTCTGACTACTATCCATGAAAGTTATCCAGATCAAGACTGGTTTCATGTATTTACTGATGGGGGGGGGGGGCTCTGCCACAGCTTCCTTTGGTAGTACTGGAGCTGGTGCTTTCTCCAACTCCTTTAATCTTAAAGAACCTCTTAGTGCCTGGTCAGACAATTTTGATGGTGAGATTTTTGCAATGTTTATGGCTTGTAGAACTATTAATGCTACTCCTGACAAAAATATTGTAATATTCATAGACTCTCAAGCCGCAATTAAAACTGCATCTTGCTACAATCTATTCTCATCAAAACTTGAGTTTGAGTGCAAACAACTAATTAACTCATTTATTAGCGTCAGAAGAGAGGTCGTCCTTCAATGGATCCCATCCCATTGCGGCATTCATGGAAACGGACAAGTTGGCCAAAGAGGCTTCGACATGCGTCCACCTTGCCTTCCGATGCCTCTTCGAAACGCCAGGTGACTTCTCAGGGACAAATTTTGACAGAAAACCATATCCACTCTTACAGAGCTGGTTGTTCGTAAATCTTGGTCTTGTCTGCTCGATGGCCAAAGACGTGCTCAACTTTCTGCCCTACCTAGGATGGAGGGAGTGGCATGTTTTCAGAATCATCACTGGATATGATTACCAGCAGTCCCATTTGTTTAAGATTGGCCTGGCTGATTCACTGCTTTGCCCTTTCTGTAAATCAGTGCCAATGACTGGGAAGCATCTATCCAATTACCCCACTCTTATGTCATGTTCTCTCACAAGATACCTATGGAGTTCTCCCTCCTGCTAGTGCAAGATTGCTTTATATTGGACTGCAAGACGCCTTATGTCCAAAAGGATGTTGGTGGGCATAATTTTTTTTTAAAAAAGCTTTTAAACTTCCGGGATTAAGTTATGAATTATTTTTGTAGTTTTCTGAGCAAGTGTAAATTTTTGCATAAATAATTTTAAATTCTCTTAGTTTATTATATTTTTTGTATAATGTCTTTTTAAAAAAATCAAATTAAGTAACTTACAAGTAAAGGAAAAAAAATTCTTTGAGGAAATTCTTTTAGCTATTTTTTTTATCAACCTAATTTCAGAACATTTGAAAACAATTTTCAGTAAAATGATAATATTGATACATAATTTAAAATTTTATTATTATTGATTTTTTCAAAAATGATAGCAGGTATACTTTGCTCTTTGCATAGATGAATTGAAAAATGTAACAATTGAGATATGAGAATAAAAAAAATTAATGTTTTGAATAGCTTTTAAGTACATTGCAAATTAAACTCCAAAGAAAGAAAATTTTAAAAGTCAAATAAATAAATACACCCAAATTACCCAGTATTTACCAGGCTCACCATCAGTCAATATATGAATATTATCTTTTATACTGTTGTGGAAGGCAATTTCCTCAAAAGCCGTTCATAGCAGATCTTTTGAAATAAAAGTTACATGGCTGTTAAGTTTCAAGTGCATAGGTATAATAGTTCAGAAATGTCTTTTTATCCTTAACATCCCTGCATTCCCCATTATTGTTGATTTCTGTGAACTCCATACTTTAAAGATCTCTTCTTAACAAAAGAAACATGCCTACCAAATTTCAAGTCATTAGATCTAACAGTTCCAGATATTTTATGGGGAGGGTGTACCTTTCTCCTGTATGTATATATACACTGCTCAAAAGAAAATTCAGAGAGCATATGGATTTAACAAAAGTATGCAAATATTTCATCTGATAACTGAAAACAAAACATCTGTAGACTAAAGTGTAGCAAAAAATAGAAGAAAAGTTCATATGCAAATCAACCTACATGAAGGGTCAAAAATCAGAAAAAGGATATAAAAGCAGAAATCATGATTTTGTAGAAGCTGTTGTGTTTCATTGTCTCATTGGTGAAGTTCAACCTTTTAGCTGTTCGTTTGAGAAAAGGCAGAATGTCACGACAACATGGGGTTGAAGTGGCTGCACCAGTGATAAATCTAAGTACCTTATTTTGAACAATGTCCAACTTTGATAATGCACTGTCAGAAGCAGTGGCAAGAAGCTCAGAGCCGTGATCAATAACAGGTCTATTGTAAGATGTAAAAGTGGAATCTATGGCTTGGTGTATTTTCAGGAGATTTGAATTCAGGCAAACGCAAAGAACTGTAGCAAATGTTGTTGGAGTAGCTATAAGTGTCATTGTAAAACTATGGAATCAATTCTAAGAAACAGGGCATGTTTGACGTCGGTCAAAACAAGGTTGTTTACTGGCTAAAGCAGTATATAATATCCTGTTAACCCCTCGTCGAAACACAACATTCAATATGACAGATTCAGTTTCTTTTGGCAACAGGATGAAGGGTCTCAAACCAACAAATCTGAAATAGCTTCATGTGAGTAGTCTGAATGTATTTTGGACAATGGTGTATATTTGTTGCCAACAAGACATGTTTTTACAACCCAAGAAAAGTGCGCTATTAAACATCAAGATCAGATGCAAAGTGATTGGAGTCACTGTTTACAGATGAGTCCTGATTCAGTTTAGAGTATGACACCAGAAGTGTTTGGTATGGTGAGAAAGGAGCACTCAGATAACTCTATATTCATTCAGGAAAGATCACATTACAGTCGAGGTGGTGTGATGGTATGGGCTGGTATCAGCATAGGTAAACGTGCTGACTTGCAATTCATTTCAAATAGCAATTTGACGGCTATAAGGTATCCAAACAAGAACCTATGACCCCATGCTGTATCTCATGCTGCAACCATTGGCGATTCTTTTCTTTTAATACAGGATAATGCCTGAAATTATATAGCTCATCCTTGTGGAGAACTTTCTTGAAACTGAAACAATACAGTGTGTATGGAAGGGCTAGCATGTTCTCCTGACCTAAATCTTATCCAGCATGCTTAGGACTCATTTGGGCGATGCATTCTGCGAAATCACTGTCTTTGCATACTGTCCAGGACTTGCACTTCTTAAAGAGTTGAACAGTGTTCCTAAAGTCTCATTAGCAACCTTATTGCATCCATACTAAACAGGTGTGTGACAGTCTTAGCAGTTTGAGGGGGATCACTAACCATATTAAACGTCCTGTATAAATTCTAATCAATCTGTTTTTTGTCATTTACATGCAACCAAATTGTTAGTCCGAAGCATCATCTCGCATTCTTCATACCTTTCCACAATTAACATTATCATAGAATTGTTTTTTGCTTTTTTTTGTATTACATACTGTTACACCTGTATTCTCAATTTTATGCCCATACATGGTTGCCGCACAACGGTTTCTTCACTTTTTTGCTTGGCTACATTAATTTTTTCAAACAGTGTATTATCTTTTATGCCTTTGGGAGTTGATTACTGTAAAACTGAGTCTTAATGATTCTCTACTTTACATAAGATATGTGCCTGTCAAATTTCTTCTGGAGATTTTTAGATGAGCAAATCACATTTCTCCTAACCATATTGATAATATATTATATTTTAGGTCTCTGTAATCCCTTGAGAGTGGGTTTCCACAAACTCAGTTTTTAACAAATCTACTCAACAAAAATAACGTGCCTGTCAAATTTCAAGTCTGCGTCTAATAGCTCAAAAACGGGAATTTTTTTTATCTATATTTGCATTTTTCATGGAAGTTGATTTTTGCAATTTCCATTCATAGTTTATCTCGATGAAAGAAACATGCTTATGAAATTTAAAGCCTTTGTCTAATAATTCTGAAAATCTTATGCTGAGTGAATGAGTCACTTTATATATATATAGAGAGAGAAAGATAATACTTTAACCTCTATAACACCCCTTGGAAGTTTGTTTTTGCCAAACCCATTTTTAGTGCATCTTCTTATTAAAAAAAGTCTGTTAATTTGCCTAATATTTCAAAAATCTCATATTGATTGAGTTGTTTTTCTTCTATATAGAATTGCAGGTAATTAGCTCAGTTTTTTGGTTCTTTCCCCTTATCTTTTAATTTAAATAAATTGTTAAGATCATGTTTGATTTAAACTAATGTTATGTATAAAAACTTTTTGTATTGATATTTATATTATGTTACTTTGAATTTAGGATTACTTAAAATGTGAAAAAATTCGTATTCAAAATGTTTTTCATTTCAGCTCCTGAAAATAACTAGAGTATCGGAAACTAAATGGCATACCGTTAAGGTGTTATCTGTGTCTTTTGCACCTCTCATATCACCTCCTTCTAGCAAAGAACCAATAAATCCAATTAAACTTGGTAGGTTTCCCAATCTGTTTATTTATAAAAATTATTATTCAGTATGTAACATTTGTCAAATTAGTTGAACTGTTAAAAATGTTTTAAAAGGTTATGTGAAATAAGTATTTATTAGTTATCTAGATACCAGTAGTGTATTTTGACTTAATTAGTAAATTTCCTGTCAGATATATTCTTTAAACTTGTTGGGAAAGAGGCCTAGTTTTCAAATCTCTGTGTGTCCTATGACTTTTCAAAGTAAGCTCATTGATTATTTCAAAACTTTTGGGTGTTCCAATGTTCAGCAGCCAAGTTGTGATAATCAAAAACTCGGCACTGGTTTTGCTTCTTTTTGTAATGAACTTGAGTCCTGATGTCTATCAAGACCCGTTGTGTATGTATTTCTACATGTTGAATCTTTTATTAATATGATGGGGAAGTTTGGATAATGAGATCAGGTTATTTTTGTCACTTGACTTTGGTTCAAAATTATGGAGTTTGTTGCCAATAGCTCTTGTATTCCTTCTGCGTGTGACGCTAATAAAGCAATCAGTTCTTATGTTCAGTTTCCTGCTCACTTTTTAAAAAATTATTTTTTGCAAATGTTTTCCTATAAATTGAAGATCTAAAATTTACTTTTTACAAAAAGAAAGAAAAAAATGAAATTTTTGCGTAACTTAAAACATTTTTAAATAAATTTATTGAATAGAAGAGTCATAAGTTGAAGTTGTTTGTGATTGAAAGAGCTATTTGTCAAAGTGACTTTTGATGTTGTGGAGGCAAGTTCGTTTAATGTGGTAAATGATTTGAAAATTCCAGACTTGTTTACTGTTGTAGTTTTATTTATTCTGTACACTTAATGTATTTTTAATATTAAGCAGAATAAGAATATAATAATATGGTTAATTATTATTTTAAAGAAATATATGTGAAAATAATTGACAAAGAGAGGCATAAAGTAGAGGGATCTACTAATTGAGATAGATTTATTCATACTTAGGAAATAAATGAATGCTGAATATTGCAACAGAAATGGATATTTAGTAGTGTGCATTGTAACAGATTACTGGTTTAGGTTTAAAAATCCAATCATTAATTTTCAACAAAAACAAATTGTATATTCACAAAGGATCAGGCAGATATCCAAATTTATGGCTATTATTGGCTGATAAAAATGTTTAGTGCAGCTTTAATCATAATTAAATTTTTTTTAAAAGACTGTCCTAATTTGTATTGTGAATGTTGAAGACATATTTGGAGTTTTGGTGATGAAGTTGAAGAAGATGTGATTCAACATTTGATGTTGGTGTACTGTGTATGTACAGGGCCGCCGCGTGGGGGTGGCAAAATTGTTCACCGCACAAGGGCGCCTGCGGCAGGGGGCGCCAAAATTTATAGTACTTAGTTTTTTAATTTAATGTTACTTACACACATAAAAGTTGTTAGTAAAAACTTGCAATTTTGCATGTTTTATCTTTTTTTTGGCAATAAAATATTATTTTTTTTAAATTTTATATTTCAATTTAATTTTGTTTTTGTTTCTGCGGATTGCTTTCGTTTGTGTAAAACAAAATTTGATTTCCGATACCAACAATAAAAACACGTTGCGTGTGGAGTTCACGCTATTATTTGTAACATGTAACAACAGGAATCGGGAATGATTTGTATCGGCATAAATTTTTATTCATTATATGCTGAGAAGATGTTGTGGCTCAACGTATTTGTTTTGTTTGTGTGTGCGTTTTGTTTGCAATGATAATATATGTACATTTTTAAAATTATGTAAATCGCTTGGTTTTTCTTCTCCAAATCATATTTTGCTTCATGATACTGTTATTAAATTGTTCTCAAAAGTCGAAATAAAATCTTTATCGCAGCGTTTCTCAAACTGTGGGGCGCGCCCTCCAGGAGGGCGTGATAACCCTACTTGGGGACGCAAACGTATCGCGAAAAATTGAAAACAAAAGATTTAAAATAATTATCAATTTGATGAAATAATTTACAGTTTAAAATAATTACAAAGTAAAATAGATTCTTATATAATAAAAAATAAAATACAAATTCCCACTGATATAATACTCAACACTTATAAAAATGTATCAGTACTGCACAAAGTATTTGATAATTAAGTTATCAATATTCAATTAAAAACAAGTTTTTTCCAGTGACTCCCCTGGTCTTGTCATATACAAAATATTTATCTTTATAAATTGTGCGGTTTATAATTAAAGTCGTATTGTATTGTAGTTAGAGACATTTCAAGGCATGGGCCAACTAGGCTCGGGTCCAGGACCTCGCTCTTAGTGGGGGCCTCATTTCGTTCTCGACTCCCGTCTTAAAAAGATCATGATCCGAATAATTTTAATGTCGTCAAATATTATTCCCGTATATTCCCTTCGAAAAACAGTTAATTTCAAACTGCATGTCAATTGGCAAAAGTGATAAGACTGTATTATTACGTGATGACCGTTGTCCGTCTAGGTCTAGACCTGATACCATAAACAATAATTCTCCTCATTTAGCCCCCCTTTCCCTACTAAGCCCACTTTTCCGCTTAAGCACGCTAGGCACATGCCTTGGACGAAAAAGATTTGGGGGCGCAAAAAATTAAAGGGTGAAAAAAAAGGAAAAAAAATTAAATTACAGAGAACGTGCAACCGCCCAGTGTTTATTAAAAAGCCAATTATTCTCTTTCATTTTTATATCTAAATTATCAAATCGTTACACTATTGGCCAAATTATTATGTAAATCGCTTGGCTTTTCTTCCCAAAATCATATTTTGTGTCATGTATACCTGTTATTAAATTGTTCTTAAATCTCGAAATAAAATCTTTATCGCAGAGTTTCTCGAACTGTGGGGCGCGCCCCCTAAGGTGGGCGTGCTAACCTTATTTGGGGGGGGGAGCGCGAGCATATTACGAAAAATCGAAAATAAAATATTTAAATAATTATCAATTTAATAAAATAATTTGCAATTTAAAATATTTACAAAGCAAAATATATTCTTACATTATATAATAAAAAATTAAATACACATTCAAACTGATATAATACGCACTACTTATAAATGTAGCAGTTCTGCACAAAGTATTTGATAATTAATTTATCAATTTTCAATTAAAAACAAGTTTAGTAATTACTAGTGACTCTCTTGGGCTTGTCATATACAAAATTTATTTACAAAACTTAATATTTATCTATTTAGTGCGTTTATAATTAAAGTCGTATTGCATCGTAGTTTTACCATCAAAGTACATAAGATTTGTAAGGCAGGATTATACACAAGGGCAGCCGAATATATGATTTCTTAAAATTTAAGATATAAATATAAAAGGTTGCAACATTACTGTAATCGTCGCAATTCAGTTGAAAGTAATTTCGAATTTGTAGAGATTTCACCTAAGTTCTTTTCGTTGTTTGTTCAGTGTTGCGAACCTTACTTATTGAAAAGTTCTTGTTATTTTCAATATTTTCATAGACTGTTATTTGAAAATAAACTTCAAGTTCCATGAAAACTCTTACCATACTTATTATTACATCTTAAGAAACCTACACAAGAAGAAATTCCTTCCTAGTTACATTCTATTTTTAATAACAATATGATTCATAATAAGCTAGTTTCCTGTTTCAATATTTTGCAATCTTCTCCTATGATGTAATTTTTTGTCCCCCCCCCCCCTCTGTTCTTTTGCAGATATGTTTTTTTAAAATAATTATAATAATATTGTATTAAACTTTCTTGTTCATGCATATTTTTTGTATCATTTCCTGTCTATCTTGGTGGGCTATTTTGAAAATTTCATTTACCTTTTTGTACAATGTTTGTGATGTGATTTATATTTGCAGAAAGTATCATATTCTGAATATAATACTGTTTATGTCTTATACCATACAAAGATTTAAAAATTCAAATTTATCATAACCAGATTATTCACTGAACATTTGTTTACTGAAGTACACACATTTATGCTAAAATTATTCTTACTTTTAGAGAAATATATTACTTTAGAAATATACTACTCATATCGTAAAGCGTTTAAAATTTACTTCCGATAATCGTAGATCAGATGAAGCGTATGAACATGCAATTGCCAATGCAAGTATCGTTGCTGATGATTAGGGGGTGGATACTGATTTTCCACCAAGTCGAAACAGGTTTAAAAAGAAACTGTTTCAAGATCAACAAACCGACGAACCAATCAACATTCCAAAACAAAAGTTTAAGGTTGAATTTTACAATATAATATTAGACACTGCTATATACTATATACCTAATTTAAAAAACTGGAGTGACAATGAAATTTTAAAACATTGTGAAGAATTAGAACGAAAATTAACGGATACTAAAATATTAATGAAAAGGATATAGATGGATTAAATTTGTTTGAAGAAATAAAATCTTTCCGATGTTTTACGAAAGAGGATATGTCACCTATTGATGTTTTAAATTATATTTATGAAAACAATCTTATCGATACATTTCCAAATATTGCAATAGCTTTACGGATTTCTTTAACCCTGCCAGTTTTGGTGGCTACTGGAGAGCAAAGTTTTTCAAAACTTAAAATTATAAAAAAAACTACATGCGATCTACTATGGCGCAGGAGAGATTATCGGACTTGCCAATTATATCCATAGACAGCGAAATTTTGGATAAATTGAATATAAAAGAATTGATACGAGCATTTGTAGCTGCTAAAGCTAGGAGAATCAATATATTTGAATATATTTTCTAATTTTTATATTTCACTTAAAAATTTTATATCATTTTTGGTTTGTTTTGTTTTTAAAATTTATGAAATAATAAAAAAAAACAATAAGACAAACGTGTTTTAATATTATAATTTTAAAGCTTTTCAGTTCGAAAGTCAAATTTCGAATACTATAAATGAGTATTTCTTATTTTATTTGTAGCACTTTATAAGAGTGCAACAGAACCCCATAAAGGGGCGCCGAATTTCAACTTGAACAAGGGCGCCTAAATACCCACGCGGCGGCCCTGTGTATGTAACTTCAAACTTTGTAGTTATGTACATTAATTTGCTAGGTTTCCAAATATAATTTGAAGGAAAATTGAATAAATATGAAATTTTAAACTAGGAAATAAGATGATACTTGGGAAACCAATTAATTCCATGTAATACACTAGCTTCTAAAATTAATAATGAGACAGTTTGCAAAATACATGGTGCAACAGCAATATTGTAGGATAGTATCCTCAACAGAGGGTAGGAATGACATACAAGCAGGACAGAGAAGAGCGATATGATAGAGGATCTGAGAGTTAAATTTATGTGGTTGTAAATGAATTCCAAGATAGTTTTGTTTTTTTGTTGTAAAATAAAGTTGTTTATTGAGAAAGCAGGGAAGTAAATTTAATATAGGTTGACATCAACAACAGTGACAGTAAAAAATTGAAAAATAAGATTTAACACAAAACTGCACATAAGGATTGTAATTCGTTTTGTGTATTAAAGAAAACAAGAATTATGTACGAAAGAGGAAGGGGGGCTCATAGCTTATGTTTGAATCATCAGTGAATTGTTTAAAGCCAAAATCAAGTAAAACTTACATGAATATGGTATGTAAACTTTACAGCAATTGTTCATGCTTTCAATGAAGTGATCCGCCATTTCAAAAGTTAATAAAAGCTGTTCCTCTTAAGAGTATTTCCAATTCGGAAATGCATTGGGGGTAAACATGCAGAAACAGCAAGTCCAAGGATGCCTAAAAAATTGTAATGGAATTAAGGTTAACCCCTTAACAATCGAATAATTTTGAAGAAAACGGTTCTAAAAGTGCCTATTTGTTTTATTCAAGAAAATTATATAAAACTAAGTGCATGTCCAATATATGTATTCATTTTTAATTTTTGGATTAATTCTTTGCTTGAAATATGAAATTTAAATTTTTAAGTAAAGCAAACATTCAGCAAATCACTGAATGTTGGTTTTCCAAAAAAGAGAAAAAAATTTGTAAAACATGTGTTTTAAAGATTAAATGAACATTTTATTACACTCTTATGCATAATATGAATAAACAGTAATTTTTTTCTTATCTGATAAATTTCAAAGTATGAGATGCAGAGGCCAACATCACAAGCTGGACAGTGGTACCGAGTTTCTTTTTTGCATCTCTTATTGTTTTCATCTCTTTTGGAACAACAAACTTCAAACTTTGCATTATCTTGATTGTTGATGCTTCTTATCAATTGGAGGTATCTGTCTAATAAAATGCCTTTCAATCAAACGGTTGGAGTTCTTTTCCTAGCTTGGTCGACCTCTTTTTGCAGTGGCTTTTGATATAGAATACTTTTCAATAAGTTCATATACTAAAGATAAATGGAACATCAAGTGTTATTTTATGCCTCCTTGTTTTTTATGAATAAGGTACAAGTTCAAAATGGTTTGATCTAACAAATAAAAAAATATTTTCGTATTAAGTACATCTTGCCTCATTTTCAAGCAATAGGTGTTATCTCCAATATATTGGTCTACAATGTCTACTGCTCCCATATTTTTATTGTAGTCTGTGACAAAAAAGTACAGTCCGATTTACTTCCTGACTCTTAACTCCATAATGCGTACAATATTAAAAATATATATATTTTTTTTCCCAGAGTTTTTACCCACAGGTTTTCACAAAGAGCATAGCTAAGTACTTGACCTAAAAGATTTTGTAACCATATCGCAAATATATATGTTTGATTGTGCTGACATCTAGTTAAAAAAAAATTATTATCACTAAACACGTTACAAATAATCTGGTACTGCCATCTCGCTTATAGATTAAGAAATAAACAATATATTCCGGGCTTAAGAAATAGATGGTTTCAAGCTTTTATGACAAGTTAGCTTTCAACGCTCCAGCCTGGAAATATCACGGGCACGAGGAATAGAAGGAAATTTCACCCCATGAATTTTACAGGAGCAAGAAGCAAGGGGTTAAGGAAATATGTCAGCCTTTTATGGAACTACCCTCTTTTTTGAAGTTCTTGTCGCTTACATTGGTTCAATGTTGCTTAAAGAGTGTTGTCCTTAAGAAGAGGAAAAACTAACTACTACAACTTAGAATCATGATAGGATTTAGGATTTCATTTCATTGCTGCCCTGCTGCCAAAGAATTGCCTTTAAAGATGTGGGTTATCAGTGCGATAACCCATTGAATTTCTATTTTCCACCATAATGCTGTAACATATATTTGCATACTGTTGTCTATATCAGCAAGCATTTTAAGTAAATTCAAATTCAAGTACACTTTTGAAAATTGAAAAATTACTTAACGTTGAAAGGCTTTGTATTACCAATGAAATCAGTTGGGGGAGAAAAATTATCATAAACTATTTGAAACTTTAATTTTATTTATGATAGATAAGAGATGTTTCTTCTTGGGGTATCATAAATGTATATTATTTCCTAAAGTTGTTTTAAACTTTTTAAAGAAAATAACTAAATTCTGATGTTTTTAGTTTATTCTTAAGTAATGTTTGCAAATTTATTGTAGGTTATTTACTTTTTGTATTCTTAAGGTGAAGAAACTTACGTTATAAAATTTTTTTTATTAAGTTACTTAAAAATCCAGAACAGATTTTATTCTTAAACATTATTTATTTATATTTCTGTTTTTTAAGTTTCTCTTAATCATGTTGCATTTTTTAATAACTACTTTTATGAATGCAGAAATAAAATTTTACACCTATGTTTTTGTATGAGATTACTAATAATGATATTAATATTTAGCTGACATCTGTCCTCCCAAACTGCAGCACATTTGTCGATCTACCATTCGAACATTGCTTCGAAACAATGTTGATATTGAACACCCTAAATTGAAACTCAAGCACTTGAAGAAAGAGCGTCGACCAAGAAAACAAGTTCGACGCATTGTAATCCCCTTTTATGATGAAAGTGATGCTAGCAACAGCCCAACTGATTCAGAATATGAGGTTGACTCGGACGCTCCAGAATATACCATCAGCTCTAGAGTACCATCTCGAATGTCTGTGTTTCTGGAAGATTTTCTTCGTAGGCATGCAGAATTACAATTATTACGAAATATGGAGGAACATCTTAGTCAAAGCAGTTCCAGCAGTGATTCTGAAGCACAATCCCCATCATCTCCCATGCCTGATCTAATTCCTCCTGAAGAGCCTTCTGGAAGTAAAATGGATGCAGCACCTGAAGCTTCTTCTGATAATGAATTGTTTTCATTCATTACTGTGTCAAACATAAGACAATCATCATCTAGTGATGAATCTTCTGGTTTTATGGATCCACCTAGTCAGTCAACTCGAAGTAGAAAAAAGGTTCTTCTCAAAAGAAAACGCTCCAACTCTGAAAAGGCAGCCGGTACCAGTTCTGGAAATACATCTGAGCCAAAGAGGAAAGTGCACCGAAGTGCAGCAACCGTTGTCTGGAAAAAATTTATAGATCTAAAAAAAGAGAAGGCTGAAACAGAAAGCAAAGAAGAAGCATCTGATGATGAAAACTATACCAATTTCATGGTAAAGAGAATTGGAGCATTACCATTACCATCTGCATTGTTAAGATATTTAAACTACAAGAGAGAAAATTTGTAGTGTGTATTTATAACATTCTGATAAGAAGTATTGTTCATATATAATTTTCACAGCAAAGACTTTCTTTGTGTGTTGCTGAATACCATTAAAATTAGTATATTTTTAGTGATAAATCCTTAAACTTCAATATATTTTAATCATAAATTAATCTGTCTCAATCCAGATTCCAAAGTTTATATGTATCAATTCAATTTTTGAATTGCAGCATTTTGTAATCTTCAGTGTCAGTAAATGTTATGCATATATATAAAATGTGTATATGTGAGCAAATTAGTATTTTTTTTAATTTGAAAATTGTTTTTAGTGAACAAATAATGTTATTGCAATTATAATTTGAATGCATGTTTATCTATTCCCATAAGAATATTTGTTTTACAAAAATCTCAACATGAATGTGAAATAGGTGTAAATTTCACTTAGAAATAATTTTCGTATGCATTAAAAAATATTTAGTGTTGATCAAGGAAGTTGCTAAATCTAGTTTCTTTTTACTTTGCTCCATGTTTTTAAAAAAATTGTTAGCAAAGAGATCTCACTCATTATAACTTCCCATAATTTCAGATATTCTGCATTTTGAATTCCTTTTGTGTGATATTTCAATCTATAATACCAAGATTTGTTTCTTAATAAATCAAATCTTTTATTTTATTTTCTAATTATTTATGAAAATACCACAAATATTCATTTTGTTTTTATTTTAATGCATTTAGAGTGAAGCTTACCATTATTTTCATTGCACACAAATATGTAGATTATAGCAAATTTTGTCATTTGCACTAGAATTTTTTAAAGTTTTCAGTCCTTTGTACGTTTTACTTAACAATAAATTTTTTTTTATTTAGCTTATAACAAAATCACAAATTTTTTGGTATTCATTTTTTTAAAGGTTTTAACAAATCTTTCCCGCTATATATCAATGTTACTTTTCATTTTGTACTTAATTTTATATTTGAATAAATATGCAAAGCAGGTATTTACAAAAAGTGCCAAACTGTATTTAGTAGCAGACTATTTCTTTTCCTTGAAATTTATGCTTGTAATGCTAAGAATTCAAAAGAAATTTTCGTTAGTGACCACAGTTTTTATTGACAGACATTCAATTTTAAAGAAACCTGTTTATTTGAACATTTTTAATATATAGAAACTACTCTGCTTAAATATATGTTGATTTGCATAAGTATATTATAGTTATTGGCAAAAAAATTTCATAAGTAATTGTTTGATAATCACTTATGTGAATAATATTTATTCTATTCTTTTCCTTCACTCTGACAACAAAAGAAAATTTTGATTTAAGATATTCATTTGTTCAGTTTACTTCTTGGGTAGTAATATGAGCATTCGTATATGTATGTAAGAAATTAGAACTAGACTGATGTTCAAGCATATCCAAAATTTATCTTTATATTTGAACATATGTAAGGAGATATTCAAAAAATTGTAAGACAAGTGAGAATTTCCTGCAATAATTTTTTTAATGTATTGTATTCTGTAATTTATTGTACAAGATGAATTTGTGCATTTTGAATTAATGTGCTGTGAACATTATGCTAAAATGAAATGTTTAGTTCCTTAAATTAATGTTTCAGTTTTGCATTCTACGTAATTTTATGGCTTAACTGTTAATACTCCTAAATTCCCTTCAGTTTTATCATTAAAATTAATTTTAAAGTATTATCCTAAAATCAAATTTTTGGAATTATTTATTAAAATGCAAAATTTTTGGTGTAATATTTCGTTTGATGTGCCACAGTAATTGAAAAGGATTTTATGTTTATGCCAGAGTTATCGAGATTGATGGGAAAAAATGTAATATATGTGGTATGAAATAAAAAACATTTTTACACTTTTTTTCTTCTAAGATTTATATATATATGATGCATTTGATTTAAGAAGTAATATTCATTTTAAATGGGCCTTTTTCACAAGAAATAAATGTTAAAATTATAAAATTTTTCTTAGAATAAGAATAGGGAGATGTGTGTGTAGTAAATATTTGATATTAATGAGTATATAACAATAAAATGACTTTCTCAGGTATTAATTTTTGTAAAAACCATGCATGTGTGTGATCTTTGATATAGTTTTTATTAAGTTAAGCATTTTATGCTTAGGGTTTTCCTATTGCTTGCTGTTAGGCCAATATATCATTTTGAATATATATTTTATATATATAATGTACTCTTTAAAATTTTTTGTCTCTATTAAATGAAAAATCCACATGTTGAGAATATTTCTAAGGTATGAGGGATGTATTAATGTGAAAAACTGACTCAGAATCTGACTAAAAATGTACAAAAGGTAGAATAAAACACGAATGCACAACTCTGCAGTTGTGCAACTGCAACAAATTTCTGTCTCGGAACCATCCACAAATCTCTTATGAAACAATCCTTAGCTACAAAAGTACTTTTGTTTCCTTCTCTTAAATTCTCTTTTGCTCATGATGCAGTATACATTATTTACATAACTTCTGTAGAGTTACTACTCGCAAGGTGATTACCATTCAACTTTATCAAACAACCACCTATTCCACATTAATAGTATTAAATAATTTAAATGGAATCAAAAATTAAAACTAGTTGTATCATTTACAAAAGTTATAGTACAAATTTTAGTAAATGTATGAAAGTTTCTTAACTAAGTAAATATAAAAAGTTAATTGCATGTTTTAAAAAAATATAATTTAGATTGATAATTTTGATTAAAAAATTCAAAAGATTTCCTTATGTTTTGTAATTTGAATTTGCATAGTTAAAAGTAGAGATTGCAGTATCAGACTAAAAGTTCAATACCGGTATTCATTATTTTTAGATCTTAATACCGGGAGCGGAAAATTTTTTTTAGAGAAAAAGAAAACAGGGGTTTCTTGGGGTTTTTTTGTGCTAGTTTTATAAGAGAATGTAAATATTACAAAAAATAATTTGTAACTTATAAATTATAACAGTATATTAAGAATCACAAAAAAGTAAACAGCTTATTTATTTAAATCATAAAGTGTAAATATCAATTAAATCTGCGGTACTATTGCAAATTTTTGAAATGTGATCTTAAGTAATGCAAAAAAAAAATTTAGTCAATTCCTACTTTGAATGGATGAATAGAAAGTAATTATATATACGTAGGGAAAGAGCAAAATAATAGTAGGAATTGAAAAAAGAGTATGATTTGTCTGCATTGTAACAATGCACACTCGGTTTGGCTGAAAAACCGGTTTTCGACGCCAACTTTTGTTATTATTTTATATAAATCTAAGTTGGTGTCAAAAACCGGTAATTAATTATATTTGAAAAAATTTATTAACTTCAAGTGTCATCCACTACAAGTTTAAAAACATTTATGTGAACTTGATTGGATGAATTGAAAGAATTTCATTAACGATTGAAAATTTGAACAAAATATATATACACTAGCTTCATGGTCCGGCGTTGCACGGACTTCAAGTGTGTAGCTTTTTGCCTTTGAAATTTCCCCTTTTAGTGTCAGCACTTAATGGTGTGTGTGTGATTTCTGTATCAATGTCATTAAAATTATCTTTTCCAAAATGTTCTTTTCCCTTACAGACAGGTTTTCCCCCTCAATTTAGCCCAGCGTTACATAGGCTTTTCCCCCAGTGATTAGATCTTTCTTTAAATTTCGATTTCTAATTTACAAAGCTAAGCCAAAACAGACAATTTACGTCTTTATGATTAAATAATTTTGTAATGAATAATAAAATATTGATTTAGTTTTTTTAAAAACAATTCATATCAATTTTTATTAAATGAAAATTTGGCTCAAGTGTAGAAGGGGGGGGGGTGGCTTTGGATTTGGCGATTTTTATACAGATATGGTGAAATAACGAATTCATTCTGGCTTCCGGACACTTATGTCTAAGTAAAATAGCTTGGCGATCGATTTTGGTTACCAAAAGAAATTGACATCGCTAAGCCCCCCTCCCCCATACTACACTTTATCCGAAAATTTCTTACCATTAACTATTGAAACGACCTCTTATTATAAAGATTCAAAATGTAAATAATACTATCTGGTAAAAACATTTCAGCATTTTTTTACATTCACTCTCACAATCGCTTTTTTAAAAATAAAGAAAACTATAGTTGTGTAACGTATCAGAAAGTTGTCTGTTTCTGCACATGCTCCATAAGCCTCAAACTGGTTAATACTGCCGTAGATTTATCAAAATTAATTATTACTGGTATTTGGTGATTTTAGAAATTTTTTCGTTGCATTTTTATGGCTCCTTGAAATGGAAAAGTGATTTTTTAAAAAAATATTTTTGCACAAAAAAGCAGAAAAATAGAAGTTTTTTCAAAATTATGAAATTTCATAAATTTTTTAAAAGAAGTTTTACAATATTCCATCTCAGTCTAACTTGGCAACGTTGAGAAAGGTATACAATGTACCAATCTACTTGAAAAATAGTTGTAACTTTCTTTTTTTTTTTGGAATTTAACTCATAGAAATTTGTAAAAAATTTAAAATATTGTAGAAATTGGGATTTTAATAATATATTTCAAGTTAATCACATGTTTAAAAAAAAGCATTTATTTTTTAAACAAAGTTAGTCAATAGAGTAACGTCATGAAATTCCAGTTTGGCTGAAAACCGATTTCCGACGCCAACCTTTGTCAGTGTTGTAACAATAACACTGTTACAACAATGCTGACAAATCAAAGTTGGTTCCAAAAGCCGGTTTTTTAACGTTTTTAATTAATATCGTTTTGACTAATTGCAATATCGAACCGAACTGCGAATCTAAACCATTCTCGAATCCACTTGAATACCATACAAAAAATTTCATCAAAATCGGTCCAGCCGTTTAGGAGTAATTTAGTCTCATACACACACACAGAAGATTTATATATAAATAAATTATAAGTAAAAAAACTTTTTTAAAAACAAGCTTTTACTTAAACTCGCTAAAAAGAATAAAATAAATTTTTCTTTAAAACTTTTTTGCTATCAACTTATAACGTTATTACACAATTTATATGATATAAAAGCTCGTCGCGAGATTAAAGTACTCTTATTTACTTAGTTTGAAATTTTTAAAAATTAAAATCAATCAGATCAAGTTATTTAATTTACTTGTTTATATGTAGAGGTAAATCTCGCGACAAGCTTTTATATCATATAAATTGTGTAATAACGTTATAAGTTGATAGTAAAAAAAGTTTTAAAGAAAAATTTATTTTATTCTTTTTAGCGCGTTTAAGTAAAAGCTTGTTTTTAAAAAAGTTTTTTACTTATAATTTATTTTTTGCTTTTTAATTATCACTGGACAGGCTTCTCAGTCTGTTCCTCTCATTCAACGCATCATTGTTGTTACCTGTCTGCCGGTTATTTTCGAACAGTCTAGCAAAATGAATTCTCGCAAAAAGGGTACTAGACGAAAAACAAAATTTTTTTCTTAAATCTGTAATTTTTAAGCAATTTTTTCAATCTTCGTACAGATCTTGGGTAATATTGTCTTACACACAAAAAAAAGTTTTATGAGATTTTCTTCATAAATGACGAAGTTATTAAATGTCTAATTAAAATTTTGAGTATTTTTTGAAAAATCGTAAAAAAAAGTTTTCGGCATTTTATTTTTTAAATGACTGATTCTAAAAAAGCAAAGCATGAGCTGTTTTAGTACGGAATGTCCGATTCATTTAAACAAAAAAATCATGCGCAAAGATTTAGACATTTTCATAAAAACGCATCCATTTTGACTTATTTAAAAAAAATCGCAAGAAATACAAATATTATTTTGTAAAAAACATTACACCGTATCGGGACGAAATAAATGATCTTTCCGTTTCTGTAATTATTTTTTGTCTGAGTTTCATAGATTAAAGTTAGATAAATTTTTTAAAGAATTTCTACAATACTCCATCTCAGTTTAACTTGGCAGCGTTGAGAAAGGTATACAATCTACTTGGAAAATAGCTCTACTTTTTTTGTTTTGAATTTAAATCCAAGAAAATAGATAGAAATTTGTAAAAGAATTACATACTTTGTAGAAATTAGATTATTTTTACGTTGTAGGAATGTAATTATTTTTTAGACAA
>BMAO01000460.1:0-36732 GCA_019973975.1 Trichonephila clavata
ATTCAAATAATTAATATTCCCATTCTTATAAAAAAACAAGAAAATTTTTTAGGGTTAAAGAAAGCCAACTCTTGAAAACGTTAATCTGAAATAAAATTCAAGTGTTGATTAACACATCTAATTTTAAAAAATTTAGCCGATAAATAAACTCATAAAAACTACTTATCTGATCACGTACATATTTTTTTCAAAAAATGAATGCTGTTTAAAATTAAAGCATTAACAAGTAATACAAAAAAATCTTTTTAAGTCAATTCCTACATTGACTGTCTAAAACCGGTAATTATTTTGATTTAACTAATTAACTGGTAGATAATGAATTAATATTTTAAAAAACTGTGTTAACATCAAGTTTCATCCTCTACAAGTTTAAAAAAATTTATTTGAAACTTGATAGGATGAATAGAAAGTACTTTATTAAGGATTGAAAATTTGAACAAGATAATATATAGAGAGAGTGAGCTAATATTAGGAATTGAAAAAAAAATAAGGAATATAAAATGTCTACATTATTTTTATATGGTATGATTCATTTTTAATTTTGAAATATGCTCTGATGTTAAAAACACCTAAAATAACTAATGTGTTCAGGTTTTTTAGTAATCGAATTTAATTAGAGCGTTGTGCACTAAAGGTAAAAAATATGCATGTTTTATTGATAAGCTATAGATGCATATTCAATGACTTTTGGCAGTAAATTGTCCCATATTCAATGCATCGCTAAAAATTATTCAGCATTTCTTAAACCTTAAAATGAAAATTTAAATAATAGCAGTCTCTGTTTTATTAATTAAAAAACAACAAAAATGAAAATTACAGTCAATTTAAAATTAATTTAACATTGAAATTTAATAACATGGGTTTTTTTGGCAGCAGACTTCAAATTTATATGCAGTCACACCTCAGCTAGAACGTTTAATTTGAATTCTATTCACTATCATACATCATTCGAAAAATTTGAGTTCCCGTTTCTTATATTAAGTCGCGCTTGTAGAATTTCACAACGTGGATTCTTGGTAAAACCAGGATTCGAACCCATGATTAATCTTCTAGACTGCGATCCATTAAAAAAGGTAAAAATTGTAGAAATACCTAATACGAAGTAAAAATAGACGCGAAAACTAAATACTACTTAGAATTTTCTTTTGGAATATAAATTTTTATAAGTAGGGTCTGTACTGTGGAAATCTGTCACGAACTGATAAAAGAAAGTAGAAAATGGAAACGACAGATTTTAAAGAATTAAAAAAAACTAAACTTTATTTAAAAAAAGATTTTTTTCGATGGAAAATAAATTGACTGATTTGAGCATACCAAATTGTATCAAAATTTTTAAAATTTCATATGAATTTTATTAAACTTACCAATAATTTTATTTTACATAATTATTCCACTTAACAAATGGTTAGAAATTTGTATTGTTTTTAAAATAGCAATTATAAATCAAATAATAAATGGATTTTTTTCAGTATCAGAATGTTTACTTAATTAAACCAATCCTTAAATTAACTTAATAAATTGATTAATATTAAATTCTAAAACGATGTAAGCAAAATACAAATTTTACCTCTAAGATGTATACACAATATATGTAGAGAGAGTGAGACCTTATCGCTCCCTGTAACGTGCCATATTAAATAAGTATTAATTATATATAATTCAACCTTGCATTCATTTTAACTAAATAGTTTTGTACAAGGAAAATTTTAGATACTTCCATTCTTTAACGATATAATTACTTAATGTTTTATATAAAAATGACACCTTTAAATTGAGGAAAGTTTAGTTTCACAGAAAACGGGACGACTATTTAAGGACTGAAGAGTAATAATATCCAGAATAGTGAAATAAATATGTTTCTTTTGTCAGTAAAATTTTTAAAAAATAAACGATATGCAATGATAAAAGAAGGATTTTTTCAACATAATATTTGAAAGAAACATATCTACTATTTAATGTGATATAGGTGCTGGTAGAGACGTTCTCTTTCTCATTTGTTCGTTTTCCCTCTAGTTATTACTTTCACTCTTTGCCGAAAAATGTATTTAAATATCACAAATTTTTTTAACCTAGTTCGTTTTAAACTCATCTTCAGGAGTGAAAAAATACAGGTAATGGGCTTAGAGAGAAAGAGAGCTAGAAAAAGAGAACAGAGTCACGTTAAAACTTTTAAGTACCTTTTGAAATTGTTTAAATAATTAAGAAATACCTCTTTGTAGGATTTAGGTATTTAATAAGTGGAATTAATTTATTGAATTAGAATTTCGCGTTGTATTGCAAAAGATGTTGCGAAATAATTTAGAGCTCACATCAATAGACCGCGGCGAATGTTATGATTATTAATAAATTGAATGACAAAAAATGAAAGCGGATTTATTATTTTCAAGATACATTAAGTTCATTTTATAAAGATATTCATGTTCTTTATGATCTTGGAATTTTGTTCATTAAAATTTTTTCAATATGATTGATTGCATAATATAAAACACCTGAATTTGTTTGTAATAGTTTGCATAATAAAGGCTTGTATTGATAACTCAAATCAAAGGCGCAATAGCCCATGAGAGTCAAGGCCTATGGTGCCCGTATTAGTTTTTCTGGTCTTGGGCACTGAGGTGCATGTTCCTTTCAGGTGGTTAGTCTGACGCAAAACCCCCAGTGTTAAATTCCCGTGCAAGCTTGGTACTCATTTATCGACCCACTGAAGGGATGAAAGTCAAACCAAGGGTTTGAGCCCCGGACCTGTATCGCTGAAACGTGATGCACTGCCACTCAGCCACTGGGCTACGATTATATTGATAACTTCTGTATAATATGCTCTGTATTAATTTATAAAACAGAAATGTACAAATAGAAGCCTTAGTTTACCATAGCAATTATTCAATAGAGTGATTTTCAAAATTTTATTCCTTGAATTATCGTTTTTGCATGCATTATCTATTTTCTGAAGATGATATTACCTCAAGAAACTAAAAAAAAAATAGTGTGACTGGCTCAAAATCACTTTCAAATATGAATTTGTATTTATATAAGCGATAGATCTCGTAATTCTGACCTGTAGTTTAGTAACAAGGATGATACCAGAGCTCGTATATATATACGAGTATACTTCACATATTTGATATGAACTATCTTCGATGAAATCAAAACTGGCACGATTGGAAACCCGCTGTTTGTGATCACATCACTAGACTTCCATAACCTAAATATCAATTATAGTGCAAACATAAAAATTAAAATAAAAAGCATTGCATATTTCTAATTTTTTAGTGAAAAAAAAAAAAAAAATACGAAATAATTTTTTTTGTAAAAAGTCATGCAATTAAAATCTAATATTATTTCGTATTTTCATATCAAGCCATTTATTCAATAGAAATCAATTCCTTTTTGTAATACTTAATTATCTAATGAAAATAAGTCATTTTCATTTTTCAACTTTCTTTTAGATTAAAAAAACTGCATTTCATGATAGGTTTCTGTTATATAATCGTAGATATAAAAATCTGTATTATGAGGAATAATTCTACTTAATTAGCAGATTTTCTATTTTATATAGCTTTTATTTTTTAGTCGATATTATATTCTGATTATTAGGTGCGTCGAGGCTCAAATCTTGATTTGTTCAAAGGTTCATCATGTGAAATTCAGCAAATATAAATTATTACATGAAACAAAAACAAAGAAAGAGGAATTCAACTGTCATAAACTTTTTCTGAATAGGTGAAAAATATACTATTTAATTTTAACTGTAATAAATTTCAGCAAACTTTAATTTCTTACAAATTAAGAGAAATACATGATTGTTTCAGAGTTAATTATAGTCTATTTTATTAGTTTTACTAATTTTGGTACCGTATCCATAAAATTTAACGCTATTTTAGTTCCTTGATATTATATGACAGAATCGAATGTGATATGCGTTTTGATATTGTTTATTACTTATTCACGTTTTAAGTTCTGAAACTAACAAAATGCTATTCATCATTTTTTTAAACGCTATGATTTACCAACAAATCTAAATTTAATGCTAATAGTTTTTAAATATTGTCTATGGCCAAAGAACAAATCTTAATCCGACGTTGATTAAAACATACATTTTTGTTTGAAAAATGATTTGGTAAACATTAATTTTTGAACATTTTCACTTTGTAAAATTTCTGTTGATATAATATATATCTTGTCTTTAACAATAATAAAATAAATTTTAAATTATATTCCAAGTTTCTGACATGGATATAATGTTTATTATCTTCTTTTACAAAGTGAAAATGTTCAAAAATTAATGTTTACCAAATCATTTTTCAAACAAAAATGGATGTTTTTGTTTGAAAAATGATTTGGTAAACATTAATTTTTGAACATTTTCACTTTGTAAAATTTCTGTTGATATAATATATCTTGTCTTTAACAATAATAAATAAATTTTAAATTATATTCCAAGTTTCTGACATGGATATAATGTTTATTATCTTCTTTTAGAAAACTGTGGATTGAGGAACACATTTATTTTAATATCTTCCGTTGTATATACGCCAATTCTATTTCAAATTTTACATCGATATTCGAAGTATGTTAATTTCAATTTTGGAAGTAGGTTTAGTTATTGAAATATCGTTAAATCTTACAGGGACACATAGAGCGATAGCATTAAAATCGATTTATTTCTCATCTAAGGCCTCTGAAAGGAAAAATATGCTGCACTCATAAAGCGAATCATTTTACAGTCGAAGAAATCCAAAACAAAAGAAAGGCTTGCATTTAGGCAATCGCAATACTAAAACATTTACCAGCAATAATGTTGTTGAAGGATTTTCCTTTGCCAACATGGTGACTGGTAAAGAAGAAACTAAGACTCCCTCTAATCCCAAAACCAATAAACCAACGGAAAGACAAAGCCACCCCCAAAATCAACTCTTTAACGAAATTGATTTCAAAGCAAGCGACATTCAAAATGTAATTGATTTATTCAAAATTATTGCTAACTTAATCAAACAATTCCCTAAGCTCATAAATAACATTCCTAAAATAAAAGAAACCAAAGATTTCAAACAGGCTTTTCTCCTTGTAGAATCGCTCTTAGATGATTAATTTCCTTCTAAACTCCATATTTCCATTGTTACTTATCTCAATATTTTACCTTTTTTTCCTACAAACCGTGCCGGGCGGCCCTCTAAAAACCAGCAGCTCACAAGCCAATTGCAATCCTCCACCTCTTTTTTCTCGTACTCTACGCCCATTGGCTCTCCTTCCTGAAGCCCCGCCTCCCACCATCCAAACCACGCTAACATCGCAAAGAACCTGCACCTCCAGATACGGAGCGGAGGGACTTGATTAAGGGTCCCGTAGACAGAAATTCCAACTCTAAAACGATGAAAGCGCCCTCTTCTGGGAGGGGGGAATGGGCGTTCCTAAAAGAAAGGCCAAGTACTCATGAGTACTGGTCTTAATGATCGGAGGTAAATAGTTCCTTCATAAAAGATAAATTATATGCCTTTTTTTCTTAATTTTCAATATTTTCTTGACTTTGAAATAAACATTTTTTTCAAGCTATTATTTTTCCTAATTTGCATTTACTTGATCCCCTTTTCTGATGATTATGTTCTGACAGATGTCATGATGAAAGAAAATGACGTCACAGAATCATACAAGCCTCTTCTACAACAATTGAGAGAGGGATTCTAAGTGCAAAGGGAACTCGAGACAGGACCCCCCCCCCCTCTCTTTCGCCTTCCATTTTTGTTCTTGGAGGGTCCAGTTTACAACCAACTGAAGGCTATTTATACCACAACTGACCCCTCTTTTACTGCCCACCCCATGGCAGTTTTCAATTACATGAAAACTGTGCCCGACATTCTAGTTGTACAAAGAAACTGCTTTTTTTCCGCTGTTTCGTTTCTGTTTTGAGAAACATCAGTTTTTCATTTGAATTTTATAATAATATAAGTTTTAGTTAAGGCAAAAACCTTTATATATATATATATTTCTATACATTCAAAACAATTTTCTGTGAAATTCTTCAATACTAAATTGCATCAAAATCCTTTTTTAAACAGTTTGATGACAAGAGAAATTTATAAAATTAATGGAATGAATAGTGTAATGTGATTTAAATTATTCTCTTTCCTGAAATATTTCAGGTCAGTTCTTTATTTCCGATTCAGTTCAATAATTTTATTTAAAAACGGTTTAAGACATGTAACAAAAAAAAATCTTATATAAATTTAATAAAGTACAGTGGCGTAACTACCAATGGGCTAGGTAGTGCCGTGCACAGGGGGCCCTTGAGCTCAGGGGACCCTCACGCCTTGACCACCAAGCAAGTCGAGCTTGCGATAATTTCTCCCATAATTGAGGTATAAATATAAAAGATTGTTACATAGCTGTAATCATGGCAACTCCGTTGAAAGTAATTTCAAACCTTGTAAGGAATTCCCCTAAATTCTTTCCTTTATTTGTGTATAGTGTTGCGAATTTTACTTATTAAAAAGTTTATATTATTTTTCAATTTTTTCATTTTTCTAATCTTTACTTGAAAATAAACATCAAGTTCCATGAAATGTCTTACCATACATCTAAAAAAACTACACAGGAAGCTATTTCTTCTTGGTCATTTTATTTTTTATAACAATATGATTCATAATAAGCTATTTTCAATTTTTCACAATCTGGTATCTGCAACAGACTGGTGTAATTTTGACCCCCCCTCCTCTGTTTTTTCGTGTGTTTTATTTTAAATAATTATAATAATTTTGTATTGTATTTTCTTGTTTGTGCATATTCCTTTTATCATTTCCTGTCTATCACATGTCAAATCGAACCTGGGCAATCACTAAATTCACAAGAAAACTCATATGCATACATGTAAGTAGTTTGTAGCTTTGCTTTCCTATGTTCTGCAGAGCTTGACACAGGGCTGATGTGAACCAGCTTTGTATATATATATATATATATATATATATATAAAATACTCTAATATATATTTAATTAATAAAACTCCACCAATATTCTCTCTTTTTTTTGCACCAAGACCTTTGGATACCTAGCTACGCCACTGATAAAGTATATTGAGTATTGGTTTTGGGACCCACACAATTTTTTGGAAGAACAGTTTTAGTGTTGGAATTTCTAATATAAATACAGTTACAAGAAAAAGGAACGAGTCTTACAGTAGTCGCATATGATGTGTAACATGACATGTTATCCTGGTAAATACGCAATAGTAAGATAAATCCTGGAAAAAATTAATCGGGTATGATTGGAAATAATTTTCTATCAAATAATTTTATCTTTAATGAAAATTTTATTTAATTAACACAAAGAGTCATGGAATTTTTTAGCAAAAATAAATATTCTTGTTCAATTTGGGGAAGACACACACACAATAGACTTATGATGACTAAAATCTGACACATATACTTGAGATTTTAAAGTATTTAATAACCTTTGAAAAACAACGTCAATAACAGTACCACTGTTAGCTGTCGATATATTTCGGTTTGTGTTCATTTCGAGCTTGAGCTCATCATTCAAAAAAGCTATGAGCGGACAATCGTAAAGTTACCTGACTGACAAACAGATTTGGTAAAGCAGTAATTGGTTCGGCCGTTTGTTTCTGAGAGATTTGTGTTCGTTGCAAAAAAAAAAAAAAAAATACCTGCTGCGTGGAGTTGAATTTTATGCAATTCTTTTCGGCTGTACTCCTTCAGTTTTTAATTTTTTTTTTCTCACGTTTCTTTTGTCGAAAATCTTGCATATATTCTGCTAATCGTTTTGTGATTACCTGCTGCGTCTCGGTAAATCACAAAATCGTTTTAAAGTTATTGTATTCTAGATTTTAATTTCAATTAACTTTTTTCACTAATCATACTAAATATTTTTCTTATTTATTACACTAATGTTATATTTTTAATATCACAAACAGAAACCAGCAATATATTTTTTAAAAAAAATAAAAATAATTTAAATCAGCTTTTAAAACCGTGGAGGATTATATACCATAATGACTAAAGACGCGAGATTCCCAAGTTCAAAAAAGGTCATGAAGAATACAAAGAAACTGTAAACTCAAGTGTCATTCTGGCTATCCGATCTTGGCTTAGAAGAGGGATGGCCAACTCAAATGACCTTGCGGGCCACTTCGGAAAAACATTATAATCCTGCGGGCTGCAAACAAAAATTATATATCTTTATATTATATTTAGACCCATCACAAACATTTATGGGAATGAAAATTTAAAACGGAATGAATTATTATTGATTTCATTATTTTTCATCTATACAAGCATAGATAATTTAAATTAATAATGCAAGGATCAAATATGTCTAATTCTAGCAATAGGCAGCGCGATGGAGTTACAGGAATCGAGTGTGATGCTGCGCTGCAATACCGCACACTTCTAAGAATGTATTAAAATAAAAGAAAGATAATAAAATAGAAACAGTTATGAAGTAGATTTGTTACAAAACACTACATTAAAAACAAAAATATTGTACAAAATAATCATATTTTGTAATGAATCTCGAGGGCCGCAAAATTATTCAAGGCCGCGGGTTGGCCACCCTTGGCTTAGAATTACGAAGTCTGTCGCAAATAACATATATGACTCTAGAGCAGTGGTCTTCAAACTTTTTCAACTCAAGGAACCCTTTGAACTTGAAAGTGTTTTTGTGGAACCCCTAGAACTAGAAAGTGTTTTCGTAGAACCTCTAGAACTAGAAAGTGTTTTCGTACAACCCCATTCCAATCAGAATTTCCTGGGATTTTTGGGGAAAATCTCTAATTCCTCAGATGTCAAACATTCAAATTGTGGAGTGAATGAGTGAATATTAACGTCACACTGTTCAGCTACACGAGAGCTTTTGGTAACGGACCTCGTAATTTTGAACCATGGTCAAGTGACGGGGATGACACCTGAGATAGCACCTCATCTCCTAACTACCACACCACACCACACCAAAGGAAGGACGTTTGAGCTTTCGACAGATTTAACGTGCATCGCCCCCCTACACGGTGGGTCTTTAGTGGTGCTGGGCTTGAACTTTAAAATTGTGGAACTATTTGCCTGTATTTGTACTTGCAGTGCATTCTTCATAGCGCATTAACTTAGAATTCATTTTGAAAAAAAAAAGCAATGATGAGTTATCTTGAATAATATATGAAACACATGTATAAATGAAAATGCAAAATGTAAATACTGCTTTCCAGACAGAAATTTAAAAAAAAAAAACTCTGCAATGTTATTTCTAAGTTGAATTTTCAGTGAAGGAAATAAAAATGGAATAAAAACATCAGTAGCAATAGTAAATAAATTAATTGAAATTTATATGTTTTAAGAAGAAACTATTAATGTTACTAAAAATATTCTTAAAATTATGGAAAACTTTCTGATTTATTTTAAATCAATGGTATTTCATCTTCGGAATATTTGAATCTTATTTAAAATGCGATGATCAATAAATCCATTTAGTATGTGGAAACTTTCACAATATTTGAAATGAACAGCGGAACAAGAATTTAGAAAAAAAGAAATACACACTTTTCTTTCCAATTCCTGAAATTCTGTCCTATATTCTTTTTTCGTTTAGCTGAAAGAAATAGTCTTTTTTTGAAGCTGCGACGATGATTCATTTTATTTAATAACTGAAATAAACTGTGCAAATTAAGTTTTAAAACAGCTGATATTCAAATAACTTTAACTTGGAAAAAAACACAGGAATTTCAATTTTGGAGATATGTAAGAAAAGAATGCGAAATCTGATTCACTTTATCCTGACGATTCAAATGCATTTAATAAATATTAATTGTTCATTTTAATTATTAATAAAATATAACTTATTTAGTATATATAAATAATTTTAAGAAAGGTGGAATATAAAAAACAGAGCATAGCTTTTTGTACAAAACGTATTTGTAGTTATTTTCAAGCACAGACTCAAACTTTCCTAAGAATGATGTAATTGTAAATAGTATCTTGAATGCCTATAGATTCTTAGAAAACAAGACTCATTTTGAGGGGGGGGGGGACATCTCTGTTACACAATCCACGGAAGAGTCATAAATTATCCCCTTTCACCAAGGGAACGCAGGGAAAATTTCATGTATCCTTCCGCAAGAAGGCGGAGTTACAAGTTTACTTTCCCCTCATTCCAAATATGCAATGCTGACTTATTTAATTACTCGCAAATAAATTAGTTTAAAATTTTTAAAGTATATGCGTTTGAAAGAGCATAAAAAATAAAGGATTTCCACTGAAAAACTTTTTTTATCCGATAATTGAAAATATTTTTATGATCGTTTCAACGCACTAAATGTAAATTTTCAAGCTTTTAATAAATATTTAAAAATATTTAGAATTTTTTTTAAAAAAATCGAAATCAAGAGAAAAATTAATTTTTTTTAATCTTTAGGATGCATTTTGTTTCATACAATTAAAAGCAATACCTTAGACGTAAATTGAATTATAAGAAACTCCATAGGATTAACATTACACTCGGGTTTTCGTGGTGGCGTGTCACCGGGAGCCTTAAGTCCCAGTCTCCGGATTCAAGTCAGAAGTCAGTCGTAGAAATCTGACTGCCTTCTACTCCCCTCCGGGGAACGAACTTCGGCCTTGAACCCCCCCTTAACCCCCATGAGAGAAAAGCGACAAAGAAACACTCCAGCTAAAACTGTTGTTCCTATCCTCCTTCTCATGTGTGGCTGACGGATCTACATTTTCTGTTTACTTTCAGAAACACAGAAAGAGAAAAAGCAATCGTTATCTCCTGAGTTAGAAAGAGGAGGGGTCTTTTTGTATAACTAGTATAGCTGGTAAGTTTCCAGTGTTTCAACAATATGATGGACCCTATGCAGGAATCACACTTCCTGGAAACACCATAAAAGTTTGCAGGCAGCGACCATAAATCTTGGTTGTCCTTCTGCCCTCTCAAATGGGAAGAGTCAGTTAAATGTTTAACCCCCCCCCCCCCTCGGTTTTCCATTTTACTTAGCATCGACAAAAGTCAAATTCTCGTCTTAGATAATGTAGCACTTATAGTGTTGCATAAGAAAATGAAATTCTCATGAAAAATGCGAGGAAGGGGGGGGGGGGAAACAAGGAAAAGCCCCGACAGTAAGGAGTAAAATCGAAGTGCCAATTATAAGAAAAACATCAAAAATAGAAAGTTGTAAAGTATATATCAGCCAGCGATACAAGTGGCACATTTCCAATACTAAAGTTACAAAAGAAATTTATTTGACTCCTTTTGCGTGAAAACTAAAAAAAAATTTCTGATGAAATGAGTTTAGTAATTATAATTCTTTCTGAATATTTATATGGAGTTGAAAAAAGAAAACAATACTTTAAAAAAAAACCATTTTATATTTCAGTCTAAGCCTGAGAATCAAGTGTAATGAATTCAGTCTCTTGTATCTGAAGTTAATAGAGAATCCCAGTATGTTGGATTTAAATTCACAAAAAATTATTATAAATATACTGTAAATCTATTTAACATAAAGGATGGATTTATGTTTGATCTGTATAGAAAAACAAACTATTGGTGAGTTTTATTGAAATTCAATTAAAATATTCTTTACTATCTAGACTGAAATAAAAGCTTTGTCCGAAATCATAAAATTAAGATGTCCATCTTAATAAACATATTTTGTTTATATTTTTTTTTCAAGAACATTTGTTTTCCATTTTCTTATTAATTAGTGTTGCAAAGTGATAGTAAAAACTTTCCAGTAGTCTCTGATAGCGAGTTTGGCCCCGGTAGCCAAGTGGTCAAGGTATCGGAACATGGCAGGTATGCCATAAATTCGAGCCTAGTACCATTAAAGACCCGCGGTGTAGGGGAGCAATGCACGTTAAATCTGTCGAGAGTTCAAACGTCCTCCCGTTGGTGTGGTAGTTAGGAGAGGGGTGCCAGCTCAGGTGCCGTCCTCGTCATTTGACCGTGGTTCAAAATGACGAGGTCCGTCACCAAAAGCCCTCGTGTAGCTGAATAGAGTGACGTTAATCAGTGACTCACTCACTGATAGCGAATTTTTTCTCTTTGTAAAGCTCCAATTATTCCTACACAAAAAAATTTAAGAATGAAATAAATTTGACATTTTTAATTAATATGACAATTGCCTAAAATTATTGCAAATTTTAATGTGACCGTGTATTGTAGGCAATGGCACCCCATACCATCACCAGCTGTGGGAGCGATGTGTCGCTGTAAAGCAAAGGCAGGATTGAGGCATTCACCATGGGGTCTCCACACACGAACACGATTATCATCACTGCTGAGGTTGAATCTGGATTCGTCGCTAAAGATGACCTAGTTCCATTCCCCTGGAGTCCAGTTTCCTCGTGCACAGCAACACTCTAAACGAAGTCATCAACGGGTGGGCGTCAAGGGCAGTAAACGTAATGGGCGCCACGATCCCAAATGTACTTCAGCCAGGCGTCTTCGTATGGTTCGAAAAGACACAGGGGCCCCTCGTGAAGATGCAACCTGTGCATGGATGGCGGCCGATAAAGCAGTTGGCTGTACACGTGCATTTCTTACAATGTGGCGGTCTTCTAGACGACTGGTCTGTCGAGGGCGTCCTGAGCCTGGTCTTCGTGTAAGTGACATCTCTCGGATCCACTGGTCCCAACAACTCCTCACAACACAATCAGAGTGACTTAATTGATGAGCTACTCGCCTAGCTGATCACCCAGCTTCCATCATGCTGATGATTCTCCCCTTTTCAAACTGCGACAGCTGCTCATATTGCCTTCGAAAACGGCATAATGGCATGTCTAGCTCAGCGCTTCCTTTGTAAGCGATTCAGTATACTCAAACGAACGAACGAAAATTAGAATTATCGAGTGCCAGAACGAAGCCCTTATACTCAGTTTGAGAAGAAAAGTTCAACCATGTAGGGAAGAGTAAAAAATCAACAACCCCACCACAGGGGGGGGGGAGTGACGGAATGCAGGCCGGGCAGCCACCTGTTGATGGCGCTGGGCGAGCAAATGGAGGAAGAAGTCAGGAAGGAGAAACGATCGCCAAACAAAAGGAAGACAATTAATCATGAGCGGGGGAGCAGTGACAGTTCACGCTGAGTCAGTCGGGGTTGCAGTAGAGCATTTGATGTTAGTATACTTAAACAATAATTTCTGTGGGAATCTAACCGAAATCTTCCGAAAAAGTTAGATTCTTCAGATAGCGGGGTTTTTATTTGGCGGCGTGTCTAGGGTTTTTATTACAATGTATGGGTTATCTTTGAAAAATAGAATAGAAAACATAGTTTAAAGAAAGTAAATAATTTATTACAAGTTATAAGAGAGTATTTACATGGGGAATATTTACACAATAAGAATTAGGACATGCAGACATTTGTATAGGAAAATTTATAGGCAGACATTAATATAGGAAGGATAGATAGTACCTTTTAGAAGGACGTTAAAGATTAAATAAAACTCATTATGCGATGTGCAGGTGACTTACCGCCAGTTGTGGCAAAAGAAGCGCGGACGCGCTGATACGTTGCTTCCTAGTCGATGGTTAGTGGGCTTCTGACGAGAAAATCGCATCAGCGTTTTAATAAGCACGCTAGATAGCGTTGCTGTGGAGTGCTGTTTTTTACTAAAATTACCGTCCTCTGCAAAGGGATGATCTAACCTTTTACGACAAGAAAAAGTTATATGGGATATCCTACATAAATGCAAAGGAATTGTTTTAGGAGCGTTTATACATACAAATTTCTACTATATTAATCTCATCATTTACACAAAAATATTATTCTAAGACTGTTTCAAAAATTTTAAAGCAAAATATGCAAGGAAAACTGACATTAAAAATTCATTTTTTTATGTATTCTTTTTTAAAAATGTAATTATATTTCGGACTATATTGTTGCGGAAGAACCATACTCCACCACTTATTTCTAACTCTAAATTACTTGCTGCTGTTCTAACTCTGTGACACAGCCAGAAGTAAGATCTAATAGACGACAGCCCATTTGAATGATACTCGCTCTGTTTAGCATTTTGACGGTTTTTGAAGTGTTTTAAAACCCCGGTTATTGAAGATTTCCCATTTTTTTTGGTACTTACGTATTTTCGCAACCTATTGGCGACAATGCATGAAACGAAGCACCTGGCTGCCGATTTAATATCTGTATGTTCCTGTGTCTCCAGGTGCTTTGAAATATCATTCTCTCCTACGAGAAAAATAGAAAATTCACCATTACGTTTCTCATATTTTACCATGTAATCATTTTCGGTTTTTTTAATAATTTTCTTTTAGCAAGTCCAAATAATGGTGGTCAAATTCCAACAAATCATCAACAATACAAACTTTGATCAGCAATTCTCGATACTCGTTCTCAACAATTTTTAGTTGTTATTAAAGTTTAACATAATAAAATTAACAAAAATAATATAAAACTCATATCCTGACAAAGCAGCCACATGGTCACCGAAAGCCGAATATTCCCTACACGTTTCCTAAGAGCTTTTGTCGTGCATTCTTCCCAGACTTTTTTTAAACACTGAGGGACGTCTGGTCACTATTCTAGGATGATTATATAGTGTGAAAATTTCAGACGCCGCTGCAAGCGCATATAAGAACCATGAAAATATTCAACACAGATAGCAAAAAGCTTGATAGAGACATTGTATTTCCCTGATCCAATCCGGTTTTGTGACTACTAAATTATATTGAGATGTGAACTTTGTATTTCAGCCTCTGTGGGTTTTTCGTGTGTAAATCCTTTTTTTTTTTATTTTGCTTTTTCTACGTTAAATCCGAACGAATATTTTATTTATATCTCAACTGTTAAATAAAACTATTCATTAAATGCAGTAACTCATTTCTTCACATCAAATTGCTTCTTATTAATGGGCAGAGAGAGAGAGAGTTCTAGAATAATATTCTCGATTTGTTTTAAAAGAACCTGTCCGTTCCTTGCGTGGTCTTTCCCTGATTTCGAAACACAACTCTCCATTTAAAGCTACAACTAACTGCAAAATATTTTCCTTCGTTATAAATATTTTAAAGAATTTATTTGCACAAAATAAGGATATTTACCACATTCATGTTATATGATTACTTCATATTCAAATACAGATTTCATGACTGTATTTTTAGCGCGTTTTTCACGTAGTGGAACAAAAGCGCTATTAGGACGCAAATTTCGTTCCATATTTTGTCGTACCTTTTCCTCAGCCAATAAGCAACCAATATACCTAGGGTTTTTGGCATTTGGTCGCATTTGTACCCTAGATGAGCCGAATCATGTCTAAATGTGTTCCCATAGTTTTCCTACAAATTTTCTTGAATTTCGCTAGTTCTTGCTTTTTTATAGTGCTGATACAGATTTGTGTCATTATTTCTTTTCAGCTCAATAGTAGTACATTTCGAGGAGTGGTACAGTACTACTTTCTATTAGTAAAAAGTTCATTAGTTGCATTATTGTAAAATACAACATGTGAAAAACGCGCTAAAATTACTTGGCAATGCCAATGATTCATATCTTGTTTTTCTATCTGGAGATGCTTTTGAAGTCTGATTTCAATTTTTGATGTATTATATAAATCTGTGAAGATTGTTTCAAAGCTTTTAGGAATCAATTCTTTATTTATATTGCACTCAGAAACCAGACAAGGTTTATGACAACAATTAGGTTTAGATTTTGAGTCCCAACAAGTTTGTATCTTACTCTCTTAACATTCACATCGTTACAAGATGAATAAGAGCCTAGGTTTCTTTTGAATTATCACATCTAGACAATCCTGCATATTACTTCGAGAGGTGGGTACTAACTACAACTAAATACCTTTCAGCAGTTTTATGAAAATTTCTTCAGGCAAAGTGGCAATCACTATTTAATTCTGCTTTTTATAATGTAATTAATGAATAACCAATTGAGCAGTGGGGGTCATGTGATTGACTTTATACAATGCTTAAAGCAATATTTGTGTGCTGTCCTGATGGTGATATATCGTAAATGATGAATGTTAACTGTTGGGAGAGGATTTAGATGTACACAAGTAGCTTAAACTTTTTTTTGAATAATTCGGATTTTTCAAAAAACTTGAATTCATGTGTTTAAAATATATCAAAGTTGAAAGTTTCTTCATTACATATATACAGGATGTCCAGCCTTAATGTGACCCAATAGCTAATTCCCGAACCATTCGGTTTAGATATGCACTTCCAATTTGAAAAATGTTTTAAAACAGGTAAAGAATGTTTTTACGTGCTTTTCGAACAAAAAAAAACCCATTTAGAAAAAATTAATTTTCATACGACCCCCAGGTCCTATTACTTATATTTAGGAAAAGATGCATTACACAAAAACAAAGTAAGCACAAAAATTTCATTTCATTACGATAAAAACTGGCCGAGTTATGAAACTTTGAAAATCATACTTTATATCCATTTTCTGGGCTATTTTCAAGAAGCTAGTAAGGGGCCGTCTCCAAAGTGAAATTAGTTGGAACTCTGCTAGGAAACTTTCGCTCTTGCACGTCACTCAAATGTAAATCGTTTTTAAATTTAAAAGCATGCGTTAATAATACAATAATTGAGTACTTAAGAAATAAAATTTATTCTGTGTACGTGTAAAAGGTAGAAAAAATAAAATATTTTGGACGAAGAAAACATTTTAAAAGCAGTTCCAAAAAAATAGACTTATATGCTGTGGCTTCAGTCTGATTTGCTGCGTTTTTGCTGATCATGACGAACGTTAAAAATCTGTTGTGTAGTCGCTTGCAATTGCATACAGTCGTATTCTAATATTACGAATTCTAGTAGGGGAAAACGAGATGTATACAAATGAAGAATACTGCGAAATGGTACTGTTTTGTGGGCAGTGTAATCGAAATAAGAGAGAGGTGGCAAGACTTTACGCCATAAAATTTCGCACTCGAAGACATCCATCTTATTGCACAATTTCCCGTGCTGTTCAGCGCTTGTATAAAACTGGGAGTTGCAATAGACCTATTCCCTGTCTCGTGCCTTCACCATTATTTAAGTTAATTTGGTCATTCTGATGTAATAAAAAGCCCCTGATTCATGATTGGTGCATCACATTATGCTATAATTTGAACGGCAAATCCTGTATTATTTTGTTGCTATTTGTTGAAACAAGGTGCTTTAATCTTTTCGGTACAAGTTCTATTTCTTTAATTTAATTTTTATTGTTTGCCATTCAGCAATACAAATTGTCAATCTATGATATTTTCTACAATGTTTTAATTTTTCTATGTTTTTTTTTCCTGTAGATAGTGAATTACGGTTCTCTAAACTCAATTTATATACGACCTTCTTTTTTGAGCTACTCAGATGCTTCAAATTTATGTAGGCATAACTCGGCCAGTTTTTATCGTAGTAAAATGAAACTTTTTGCGTTAACTAGTTTTTGTGCACTGCATCTTTTCCTAAATACAAGTGATAGGACCTGGGGACCGTATAAAAATTTAATTTTTGCAATTTTTTTGTAAATGGGTTTTTTTGGTTCGAAAAGCACGTAAAAACATTTTTCAAATTGGAAGTGCATATCTAAACCAAACGGTTCCGGAATTAAATATTGGGTCACATGAAGGCTGGACACCTTGTATAATACTAGTGATATTTTTTAACGTGCTTTCAATTTTTTTTCTCGTGTTCTACCATTACCAGTAATTAAATATTCAGATAATCCTATCATATGTAGTATATGAAATGTATCAGGATGTGAGGTTTAGAATATTATCCCGCTAATTGAAATTTTTACCATTTTCAACTTAGATATGTATTTTTCTAAGCATACTATGTCAGTGGCAGAACTTCCATTGGGAATAAATTACATGTAGCATATACTTTTATCTGAAGGAATTTTTTAAATGGTTCAAAATAAAGAACTATCTGAACAATTTCAGTTGGAAGGTGAACAGGTTTTTCCTCTGTACAGTAGCAAGTTTTAAATACGAACAAAATTCTCTTAGCTTCTTTGAATTCAGCATATTTCAAGTAACTTATATCTACGGATATTGGAGAGCTGATTGTCTCACTAAAAAGGGCACTGGTGTTTTTCAGTGCTTTCAGAGAGGAACCCTATACTCTTCTTTAAACAGTTATTAAAAATAAGGGCGAAAAAATATCAAGGTTTTTACACATGAACAAATTTGTGATAAGTCTCGGAGGAAAACGCTAAATGAGATCCCAGATCACCCAAGACGGCATGCGGTTGCTGCCTTCAGGCTGGAAACTGGGCATGACTGCCTTGCGGGTCACCTACATAGACTTAAGATCCTCCGCTCTCCAAACTGTGTTTTTTGCAGAGAGAATTCCCTAATGTATGCTGTGCATCTGGAGATTTGCCTTGCTGTCTGTCTCCGGTAACATCTACGATTGATACTGGAGGGCCAGAGAGCAGTTATACAAGCTCTGCAATCGGACTGACTTTCTGATTGTGTTCATGCTTCTGTTTTATGATTTTTTTTATTTGTCGTTTAATTTTTGTTGTTACTCCATGTGTGTTTGTGCTTAGTGTTTTCACTCCAGCGAATGATCAAAGTCAAGTGCTGCTGCTAAAAATAAAAAAATATTCACTAACTTATGTCAGAGATTCCCAAACTTTTTTGTCTCATAGACCCCTTTGCCATGTTTTTCGGTTTGGTGTACACCCCACCCCTTCTTACGTAATATTGAGTTTTTGCAAATTTTTCGACTTAAATGTGTTTATGATTGCAGGTAAAGAGCTATTTACTTCAAAAGATTTAAATTTTTATCTGTACAGATGTATACAGTTTAAAACTCTTAAAAAACACATGTTAATTAATTTAAAATCTAATTGATACATAAAATAACTGATTAACAAACAAGTGTTTATAATAATAGGGATCGGTGGCGCACATAGGAATTTTTGAAGGGTGAGATCTAAAACCATTCTCGTATCATAACCCAATACGTCATCCAACATATTCTTTTGATTTTGTCGATTGTCAGGAACAAAAAACAGTAACAAATAATTTATTGAATAAATAATTATCACTAATTAATGAAACTAATTATTAATAAACAATATTTAATTGAGTTTTACATGCTTTATACACAGGACTATTAATCAATCGGAAAAAAATCAAGGGCTATGGGGGGTCCGGATCCGAGGACTTTTACCCCCTTGTGTGCGCCACTCATAGGGATTCAGTAACAGATTGTCAACATTTGTAAGGTTTAACCCTAAATTTTCTCGGTTAGTAGTGTCCAGTCAACATCCTAGCGCTGAAACTCCTCACTAGAAAAAGCAGTTAAAAGCTTTCTCACAATACTCCATCATTCGAGATAAATAACAAATGTCTTTTTAAAGCCAAAATTGCTGACATCTGTTTCTTAACTCTACTTTTCTCTGTTACTGCTTCTTCCAGCCAGTTCCTCATGTAATATGACTTTTTTTTTCAATATGACCATATGAATTAATTACCTTTTGTGGTAATTATCAAGTAAATGGATTCTCAAACAAAGTTTAAAAATCTGAATAAAGATAATTTAAATGTTGAACTTATGTTAAAACGTTATTTTCCTGGCAGATAGTCTGCGACCAATTGAGAAACTAGGAAAATTCGAGACGTCCAATATTATACTCCTTTAACTTAATTTTGACAAGAAACCCTGAAATGATGGTCCTTGTTTTAATAGAATTTATGCTATCACCTTGTAACTGCAAATTAACTTCATTAAATTTAATAAATAAATCTGCTAAATAGCTAAAATCTGGCTTCCATTTGATTAAATTTTCTTTTAAAATGAAAGTCACGATTTGGTTTAATGAGGACGAGTATCATAGACACCTCAATAGACCATTTACACCTCATGGACCCCCAAATTATTTTTTTGCTGTCGTCGACCCCTGGGGGCATATATAGACCACTTTGGGAACCACTGATTTAAGTTATACATATGTAAATTCAATAAACAATTTCGAAATATTTATCTTTTTTAAATCAATGGTATATATTTATAACAAAATAAATGTAGAGTGCAAATGTTTCATATCTACGAAAGCTTTGAGAAATTTTCATTTCTGACCCCCATCCACCTTCCGGTACATTTTTTTAATACAGAAAATTTAGTTTAACTGAAATTTACGCTATAAATTTAGATGCCTTTTTATCAGAGAGAGAAAATACTATTTTTACTTTTCCCAGGTTCAACCCAAATAAATAAACTATAAACTAATACTTTCTTCAATTACTTTACCTTCAGAAAGCAATATATGTTGTGTTGTTGCATATCCCAGGGGATCAAAAATGTTAAATCAGGTCCATGATTTAGGTTCTTTCAATACATAAATATATTATTACGCTATTTTAATATTTTTAATTAAATGTGCTTTGAGATGTTTTATAAAAAATCTATCGAAAAAATTATTTTAAATTTAACACATTAAATTTTTTTCCAGAATCATGAAAATTTTTAAATTTACAAACATACCAAAAATACACTAGTAAAATTCCCAAATCCACACAAGCAGAAGTTTTAGTATTAAAAATGAAAACGAAATAATATTTCAAGTAAATGAAAAAATTTATTTCCATTTGTTAAAATTAATACATTTATAACCTAAAGATCGTTAGGCCTTCTACTATAATGCAATACTATTGTCAACATCAACAAAAAGTCTTTAAATATTAAGACTAGATTGAAATTATATCAAAATAAATGTATCTAAAATACAGCAACACTTGACTTTTTATACATAAACTATTTATTTTCCAAAAAGGTTTTACATGATGTCTTAAAAAAAGTTTGGCGGTGGGTATGACACACCTTGCGCATGAAGTGCCGAGTTAAATTTTCACTTCGTGAGAAAGCCCTGTTGCATGTTTCACAAACATAGGGCTTTTCCTTGGTATGAATACATAAATGTTCTTTTAAATCATTACTTTGTGAAAAACCCTTGTTGCATATTTCACAAACATGAGGCTTTTCTTTCGTATGAGTACGTCAATGTCTTTTACTTTGTGAGAAAGCCTTGTTGCATATTTAAAACATGAGGCTTTTCCTTGGTAAGAATATGTAAATGTTTTTTTTAAATACCACGTAGAGAGAAAGCATTGTTGCATATTTCACATACATAAGGACTTTCTTTCGTATGCATACTTAAATGTGAATTTAAATTTCCTTTTTGACAGAAAGCCTTGTTGCATATTTCACAAACATCCTCAGAATGAATACGTAAATGTGAAATTAAATGACCGATTTGAGAGAAAGCCTTGCTGCATATTTCGCAAACATGAGGCTTTTCCTGAGTATGAATAAGTAAATGTATTTTTAAATTATCTCTATGATTGAAATCTTTGTTGCATATGTGACAAACATGAGGCTTTCCGTTGGGCAAATTACTCAAGGTATGGTTTAAGATATCAATTTGAAAGGTAGCCATGTTGTTAGTTCATAAAGTTTGAAATCTCAAGTACGACCATGAAAATCCTTATTTTATTTTAATGAGGGAGAAGAGGCCAGGCTGCGTCTTCTTTGTGGAAAGCAATTTATAATTATATAATTTTGTACAAGAAGAAATATTTCATTTCAGTGCAATACTGAAATCAAATTGTATTTTAAATTAATGCACAACATGAAATCCACCTTAATACCGCATTTTTTCATTAAATAAGGATTCAAATTATTTTCCATTAAGTTTGCTAAAAATATTTTAAAACATGTACAATGTGTGTGTGTGTGTGATTACGAAATTACCTATACGTGGAAATTTTTAACTCTGAAACTGTATTCTCTACTGCAATTTAAACAAAAACCTAAAAGATATATCACAATACCTTTATTACAAACTTTCTTAGAGCAAAATTTTCAAAGGACACGGACCTGTCTATGCTCCATTAAATGACAAACTTGCAGTGAATGATAAATAGCATGCTGTCCTTTTATAATGGGAGAATGATTGAATTGAAATAACAGCCTTTCAAAAGAGCAATACTTTAAGCGATGAGCCACATAATTTTAAATCGAACGTTTTTAGTATGTTGTCGGAAACCTTTAAAATTGCATCAATATTTTTTTTCCAATTGGATATCTTAATAACTTGTGCAAAGCTTTAAATTTAAAAAATCCTCTCCAAAATTTATATGATTAAACTGCTTTTCCATGAGACAGATTACACAAAAATGTTTGGAACTTTTTACTTTAAGGAAATCAGGATCCTTCAAAGTATATAAACAAACATTAATTTTTGCACACACAGAATTTCAATATTTTTTTTTACATAGCTAATGGTCTACAGTCTTATCTGAGAGAGAAAACAGCAGTTTGAGATAAAAAAAAAAATCTAAATTCCTAAAACAGAATCCTTTTAATTTTCACATAATAGCTTTCCATGTAAAATGTAGAAAACTTAGCTAAAACACTCCATATATAGTTCTTTTCTCTAAAAAATTTTTGTATTTTTTACCACAGCCATTTTGAATTTTTTTAAGCGTCTTTTACTATTTATCTTCCTGTTATTGGTTTGATTCTGGAATTCTATAGTTGTCTAAATTCACCTTTTCCTCTGAAAATAAAAATAACCATGAATATCAACATTGAAATTATGAAAAAACATCTTACAACAAGAATATGTAGTTAAACAAAATTACTACGTCACAGTTTTCAATTTTTATAGATTTCAGAGAAACAGTACCTCTTGATATTTTTTGGACTATACTATACCATTTAAAACTCATCAGTATTTTCAGTTTTTAAATGCAAATACTTAAAATTTCACAAGAGCAATATTTCAGACATTGATATTACAATATATCAAGCTACACTCAATAGACTTGCAGCGGCACCTCCTTCTGCAAGTCTCAAAAACAACAAAGGACAGGAATAAAAGCCCTTAATGACTGGTTTGAATAGGGATTCTTTTTGTCTCAGTTGGATAAGGCATGCACAGCGTAGCTGTGGACCGGTAGGTCGGGGGTTCAAATAAACACCCCTGCCGAAGTCAACAGCTTGGCGCTGAAGTGTTGACCCAGACATGATTAGTTCCCTAACAGGAAATCGTTCCTTTGGTGGAGACTACCGCCTCAAGTATCATTCCGATGAATTAATCGCAGAAGTGAACACAATGACCAAAATGGACATCGCTTCTATTTCGCTCTTTTCTTAGTGAATAGTATCGTCCGAATTATGCATAACCCAGGTTTCATTCTATCAATTGAGATAGAAATAGATTTGTTATGAAAGTTCACTTTGTAAAGTTTATCACTGCGTTAAGCAACAGGGTTACAGAACATCATAAGGAGCTTAAAGTGATCGACAAACTGTCTCATCTCACAAACGCGTGTGTACACTTATGTTTATGGTATTTTGAAAAACTGCCATACAAACCTTTGCCTTCGTGTACAAACTAGCCAAATTTTTAAAGATTCTTTTCCAAAAAAACTATTCTAAAATTCTAGGACATTTATTCCTTGATGGGAAATAGGATTTGAAAAGATTGCATATTTTAAAAATTCTCTAAACAGCTGGCAAAAGCACATTTTACTGAATCCAAGGGTCTAACACAGAAACTACTTTTCACTACTAAATACCTTTCAGCAGTTTTATGAAAATTTCTCCTGGCAAAGTCACGATGACTATTTAACTCTGCTATTTATAGTGTAATAACTGAATAATCAATTGAGAAGTGCGTCGTGTGATCGACTTAATCAATGCTTAATAGAATATTTATGTGCTGCCCTGATGGTGATGTAAGCTAAACGATGAATATTGACTGTTTGGGGGGAATGTTGAGTGAGTGAATATTAATGTCACATTGTTTAGCTACATGAGGGCTTTTGGCGATGGACCTCATAATTTTGAACCATGGTCAAGCAACGAGGACGACACCTGAGCTGGCACCCCTTCTCCTAACTACCACACCAACAGGATAACATTTAAGCTCTCAACAAAAATAACGTGCATCGCTCCCCTACACAGCGGGTCTTTAATGGTACTGGGCTCGAACTCATGACATGCCAGCTACGAGGTCAATACTTTGACCACTAGGCTACTGCGGCCACTGTTTGGAGGGGGGGGGGACTTTGATGTATAACTGCAGCTAAAACTTTCTTTTGTATAACTCGAGTTTCTCAAAAAATTATGGAATTCATGTGTTTAATATATCAAAATTGAATGTTTTCTCAAGTAATTTTTTCTGAGAATTATTGTTATATATATAATAATGATATTTTTTAGAGTACTTTTGATTTTTTTTCACTTTCTACAATTACCAATAATTAAATTCTCATATTTCAGATAGTCCTATCATATGTAGATTAATTATTATTTCATACAAAAGTTATCAGGATGTGAGGTTTCCAATATTATCCTATTAACTGAAATTTTTACTATTTTCCCCTTAAATATATATATTTTCCTATACATGCTATGTCAGTGGCAGAGTTTTCAATAGGAATGAATTACATGTTGAGATGCTTTTAACTCAAGGAATTTTTCTAAATGGTTCAAAATAAAGGGCTATCTGAACAATGTCCCCCAATTGGAAAATAAACAGCCTTTTCCTGCAATAGTTAGTATCAAATATGAAAAAAAAAAATTTAGCCTCTTTAAATCTGGCAAATTTAAATATTTTTATTTATTGATTTATAAGGGGTCTCAGGGGTGTTAACCCTTTTTTTTTTCGAATTTTCGAAAAAAATATATCTTGTTCTTCATTTTTTTCTGAACATTTTGATACTAACCACGTGACAATACTCTAAAAACTTCGAAAGTTATTCAAAAAATTGCAAACAGCGATTTAGTCATAACTTTTAAATGGACACATGCCACGCCAATTTATTTTTGATTTATGTATACCTTTCATTTTTCTGTTTTTAATAAGCCTCATGAAATATTTTAAGCGCTTGAGTTGATCAGAAGGAAGCCTGCAACTCAACACATTCATTCTGCTGTGTTTTGATTCTGTTGTGTTTACTTTAGCACACGTTTTTTTAAAACACTTATCTAAATCGAAGATATTTGTTGTTTTATTCTGAAAAGATCATTGGGCATTCGCCCCAAGAAAAGATTTAGGGGAAATAAATATTTAAAGGTAAGTTACTCACATGTTACAGATATGAAAGATACGAGGAAGTGTGCAGAAATGAAAAGTACAAGTAAGTGTGCCGAAATGAAAAATGCTTCTAGTAAAAAACTTTCAGGAATTCAGACTTCATTAAAGTAAATCTTGTTAAGGTAAGTGAAAACTTCAAAGAATATCAAATTTTTGATTTTATTTCAACCTTTAGCTCTATTTTGTCAGTATTATGCTGTTTAAAATGTCATAAACCATTAATAATTAATGAAAAATCAACTCGTGGTCTATGTTCGAATTTTGAAATACATTGTAAAAACTGTGGGAGTATTTGTACTTTTTCAAGCTGTGAAAACATTGGGAATAAAAATAATGCTCCAGAAATTAACAGAAGATCTATTTTAGCAATGAGATGCATAGGTCAAGGTTTAGAGTCATTAAAAACCTTTTGTTCTGTAATGAGTCTTCCTAATCCTGTTGAACAAAAATCATATGATGTTATTAATAATAAACTTTCACTTGTTATGAAGGAAGTCACCGAAGAAAGCATGAACAGGGCAGCTGTCGAAGAAAATTCTTCGTCACCTAACATTTTAACAGTAAGTGGTGATGGGACCTGGAAGATGAGAGGACATTCATCGTTGATTGGAGTATGTACTCTAATGGGGCCGAAACAGGTAAGGTTTTGGATAGGGAAGTGTTGTCCTCATTTTGCAAAGGATGCGACAGTTATAAAGGGGTAAAGTTTGGTATCAAGTACAATAAATGGCAAAGAGCGCATAAGATTTCATGTAGAAAAAATTATTCTGGCTCTGCTGGTAAGATGGAGGTTGACGGGATGTTGAGGATTTTTAATCGATCAGAAAAGCTTCACAACCTGAAATATTCGAACTATATAGGAGATGGTGACACAAAAACATTCAATGCCCTTTCTGAAAACAATCCATACGGCGATGACCATCTTATTCAGAAAATAGAATGTGTAGGCCATGTGCAAAAGAGAATGGGTACAAGACTTAGGAAGCTTAAATTAGTATATGGTAAGAAGAAATTATCTGATGGTAAAACTATAGGCGGTAAAGGTAGGTTAACTGATAGTTTAATTGATAAGCTTGCGCATTACTATGGTAATGCTATTCGATGCAATTCTACTACCGTAAAGGAAATGCGGAAAGCCATTTGGGCTGTTTGGGGTCATTCTTGCAGCACCAATGATGAACCAATGAACGGATTTTGTCCTACAAATCCAAATACATAGTGTAAATATAATGCTGCAATTAATAATAATTTACAAAATTATAAACACAAACCCTCAGTTGCGAAAGCTGTTCGAGATGTAACTAAGCCTGTATTTGCAGACTTATCTCATCTGGCACTCCTGAAGAAATGTTTAGGAGGTAAGACACAGAATCCTAATGAAAGTTTAAATTCATTAATCTGGAAGTTTTGTCCGAAGACGATTGATTCTAGCCTTCAGATTACAGAGATTGCTGCAAATCTAGCAACCAGCATTTTTAATTATGGAAATCAAATACTTATTACTATTTTAGAGAAATTTGGCTTAAAAATTAACAAAAATGTTTGTGTGTCCCTGGCTGAACGTGACAATCGTCGAATCTTTACGTCAAGAATGAGGAGCTTAACGTCATCGTTTGAAGCTCGCAGAGCCAAAAAAATTTAAAAGAGTAAAGAAATTGAGCTGTTTGAGCAACAGGAAGGCATATCCTATGATCCTGGAGCATTTTAGCATGTAAGTTTTAAAATTTATTTTCTCAAATTCAATTTAAAACTTTAAAGCCTTTTTTCTCAGTTTGTGTTTTTTTCACTTACGAGCATTGCGTTTTAAAAACTATCATACTTTGATGCATAAAACTTTACAGAATTATAAACTTTATCATAATCTTTCCATCCTAGCTATTTATAGTATTACATATTTGTAATTTTTTGAAAAATTTCAAAAAAATTAAATTTTTGGAAAAATTTTATAATAATGTACTTTTTTTATTTTTTTAAAATATTATTTTTTATTCTTTTTATATCTAATCGCTACCATCTAATAAGGATATAATTAACTTTATAAATCAACTTATTGCTAGTAATTAGAATTATTATTTCAGAAAATATCATGTGCGTCGTAAAACTTACTATTTGTTTCTTACAAAAATTTTTCTTATATTTATGTGCTTATTATTTTTAAAATTATGATTATATTTTAGACATTTTATACTTTTTTGAAACTTTATTCCTTTATAAAAAATGTGTAAAAGAATCAAATTATTTCATTTTAACCTCAAAGAATTATTTCTAGTCGAAAATTGTTCATATTTTGTGCTCTCGAAACATTTTTAACACCCCTGAGACCCCAGCTATACATATGGAAGTTCATTAAAGAACTTCGAAATATTAATCTTTTTTAATACAATGGTATTAATTTTATAACAAAATAAAGGTAAGGTACAAATGTTTTCATATCAATTAAATTTTTGAGAAATTTCTATACCTGATTCCTCTTTCCACACAGCATTATGAAACAGAAAAACTTAATTATTTCAACATTAAGGATTTATCAAAAATTTTGGAATTTTAAGACTTATTTCAAAAAGAAACAGAACTTTTTATTTAATAATAAAGTCTAAATGAAAATGTCAGGATGAAAACATATTTACCGAACTACAACTAATAAAGTATTAAATTAAAAAATTATTAAAGCACAAGCTAATTATCAAATTCTACACATTGTATAAAAGTTTTAAGACTTTTGTTCCAAAACATATTTTAGAACTTTAGACGAATCTAAATATGTATATGTTTGGCACATTTATAATTACAAATATTCATGCCATTCATGACAATCGATTAAAATTTTTTGAACTATAGAGTGCACCATAAATTTAAAAGCATTATCAAAGAAAGAGATAATACGTTTAAAAAGTATAAAATACAATTTTTACTTTTTTCAGGTTCAATCCAAACAAATAAATTATAGCAATACATTCCTTAATTACCTTTACTTTAAGAAAGCAAAATATGACATGTTGTTGTTGTTGCATATTCCTGGAGATTAGCAAGACTAAATCAAGTCCATGATTTAGGTCCTTGCAATATATACATATATTTTGTTTAAGACATTTAAAATTGAAGAAATAAAATTTTTTTCCCAAATCACAAACGATTTTAAACTAACAAACATACTAAAAATGCATTAGTAAAATTCACAAATCCTAATAAGTTGAAGTGTGAGAATAGTTTGAAGTTCTGGAAATAAAAATGAAAAAGAACCAATTCTTCAAGTAAAACAAAACATTTATTTCGATTTGTTAAAATAAATTCATTTATGTCATAAAAATTATTGAGCCATCTACAATAATACATAAAGTAAAAATGTAAGCAAAAACACACAAAAAATAGTTTTCAAATATTAAGTCTAGAATGCATTTATATCAAAATTAATGGATCTATAATATAGCAACACTTGACTTTTTAAACAAACCTATTTTTATTTTTAAATGTGAAAGTAATAATTTTCAGCAATGGGGAATGTAGGGAAATGTTTTCGAAAATTCACAAATTAAAGGTTTATAAATTTAGTAAAAAAAAAAAAAATCATTATTGAAACTTAGTCTCTAAAACTGAACATATAGACATATCCAGTGGCTCACAAAAGAGAAGGGCAGTGAATTCCCAATTGCCCTTGATTCCGCCATTACAATCCAATATTTATAGTATGTAAAATAATGGCGATTCTGGTAATTTCAGTATGTTATTAATAACTTATTCTATTAATAAATACTAATGATTTATTCAATAATTTATTTTTTATTGTTCAAGACAATGGATAAAATCAAAAGAATATGTTTGGGAACATGGAGGGGGGGGGAGTATGATTAAGGTAGACTTTCCTGGACACACCCCTTTGAAAAATTCTTGTGTGCTCCACTATATATAGCACAAAACTACAATTTTTGTTTCCTATGAGAATGCAATTTTTTTTTTAAATTATCATTTTGTAATAAAGCTTTACTGCCTACTTTACAAACATGAGATTTTTTCCTGGTATAAATGCATAAATGTTGTTATTCATTAATATACAGATGTTTTTTTAAGGAACCACTTTGACAGAAAGACTTGTTGCATATATATCAGATATAACGCTTTTCCTTGGTATGAGTACGTAAATGTACATATAAAGTCCCACTTTGGGTGAAAGCTTTGTTGCATATTTCACAAACATGAGGCTTTTCCTTGGTATGAATACGTGAATGTTTCTTTAAATGACTACATTGAGAGAAAGCTTTGTTGCATATTTCGCAAACATAAGGCTTTTCCTTGGTATGAATACGTAAATGCCTTTTTAAATCATTGCTTTCACTGAAAGCCTTGTTGCATATTTCACAAACATGAGGCTTTTCCTTGGTATGAATACGTAAATGTTTTTTTAAAATACCAGTTTGAGAGAAAGCCTTGTTGCAAATTTCACAAACGTAAGGTTTTTCTTTTTCTTTCATATGTATACGTACATGTGAATTTAAATTGCCTTTTTGACGGAAAGCCTTGTTGCATATTTCACAAACATGGGGCTTTTCCTCAGAATGAATACGTAAATGTGAAATTAAATTACCTCTCTGAGAGAAAGTCTTGTTGCATATTTCGCAAACATGAGGCTTTTCCTGGGTTTGAATACGTAAATGTTTTTCTAAATCACCAATTTTATTGAAAACCTTGACGCATACTTCACAAATATGAGACTTTTCCTTGGCATGAGTACGTAAATTTAAAATTAAGGCACTATTCCGAGAGAAGGCCTTGTTGCATATTTCACAAACAGGGGGCTTTTCCTGGGTATGAATACGTAAATGTCTTTTTAAATTACTTTTATGATTGAAATCCTTGTTGCATATGTGACAAACATGAGGCTTTTCCTGGGTATGAATACGTAAATGTCCTATTAAATTACCACGATGATTGAAATCCTTGTTGCATATATGACAAACATGAGGTTTTCCGATGAGCAAATTACTCAAGGTATGGTTTAAGATATCATTTTGAGAGGTAGCCATATTTTTAGTTCATAAAGTTTGAAATCTCAAGTACGACCATGAAAATCCTTATTTTATTTTAATGAGGGAGAAGAGGCCAGGCTGCGTCTTCTTTGTGGAAAGCAATTTATAATTATATAATTTTGTACAAGAAGAAATATTTCTTTTCAATGCAATACTGAAATCAAGTTGTATTTTAAATTAATGCACAACATGAAATCCACCTTAATACCACTTTTTTCATTAAATAAGCTTTATCAAATTATTTTCTATGAAGTTTGCTAAAAATATTTTAAAATATGTACAATGATTACGAAATTACATGTACGTGGAAATTTTTAACTCTGAAACTGTATTCTCTACAGGAATTTAAACAAAAACCTAAAAGATATATCACAATACCTTTATTACAAACCTTCTTAGAGCAAAATTTTCAAAGGACACGGACCTGTCTATGCTCCATTAAATGACAAACTTTCAGTGAATGATAAATAGCATGCTGTCCTTTTATAATGGGAGAATGATTGAATTGAAATAATAGCCTTTCAAAAGAGCAATACTTTAAGCGATGAGCCACATAATTTTAAATCGAATGTTTTTAGTATGTTGTCGGAAACCTTTGAAATTGCATCAATATTTTTTTTCCAATTGAATATCTTAATAACTTGTGCATAGCTTTAAATTTAAAAAATCCTCTCCAAAATTTATATGATTAAACTGCTTTTCCATGAGACAGATTACACAAAAATGTTATGAACTTTTTACTTTAAAGAAATCAGGATCCTTCAAAGTATATAAACAAATATTAATTTTTACACACACAGAATATCAATATTTTTTTTTACATAGCTAATGGTGTACTGTCTTATCTGAGAGAGAAAACAGCAGTTTGAGATATAAAAAAATCTAAATTCCTAAAACAGAATCCTTTTAATTTTCACATAATAGCTTTCCATGTAAAATATAGAAAACTTAGCTAAAACACTCCATATTAATATAGTTCTTTTCTCTAAAAAGTTTTTGTATTTTTTACCACAGCCATTTTGAAATTTTTTAAGCGTCTTTTACTATTTATCTTCCTGGTATTGGTTTGATTCTGGAATTCTACAGTTGTCTAAATTCACCTTTTCCTCTGAAAATAAAAATAACCATGAATATCAACATTGAAATTATGAAAAAAACATCTTACAACAAGAATATGTAGATAAACAAAATTACTACAACACAGTTTTCAATTTTTATAGATTTCAGAGAAACAATACCTCTTGATATTTTTTGGGCTATACTATACCATTTAAAACTCATCAGTATTTTCAGTTTTTTAATGCAAATACTTAAAATTTCACAAGAACAATATTCCACACATTGATATTACAATATATCAAGCTACACTCAATAGACTTGCAGCGGCACCTCCTTCTGCAAGTCTCAAAAACAACAAAGGACAGGAATAAAAGCCCTTAATGACTGGTTTGAATAGGGATTCTTTTTGTCTCAGTTGGATAAGGCATGCACAGAGTAGCTGTGGACCGGTAGGTCGGGGGTTCAAATAAACACCCCTGCCAAAGTCAACAGCTTGGCGCTGAAGTGTTGACCCAGACATGATTAGTTCCCTAACAGGAAATCGTTCCTTTGGTGGAGACTACCGCCTCAAGTATCATTCCGATGAATTAATCACAGAAGTGAACACAATGACCAAAATGGACATCGCTTCTATTTCGCTCTTTTCTTAGTGAATAGTATCGTCCGAATTATGCATAAACCCAGGTTTCATTCTATCAATTGAGATAGAAATAGATTTGTCATGAAAGTTCACTTTGTAAAGTTTATCACTGCGTTAAGCAACAGGGTTACAGAACATCATAAGGAGCTTAAAGTGATCGACAAACTGTCTCATCTCACAAACGTGTGTGTACACTTATGTTTATGGTATTTTGAAAAACTGCCATACAAACCTTTGCCTTTGTGTACAAACAAGCCAAATTTTTGAAGATCCTTTTTCAAAAAAACTATTCTAAAATTCTAGGACATTTATTCCTTGATAGGAAATAGGATTTGAAAAAATATTGCATATTTTAAAAATTCTCTAAATAGCTGGCAAAAGCACATTTTACTGCCTCCAAGGGTCTACTGCAGAAACTACACTCATGTCCATAAATTAAGGATAATGAAGTTCAGGCAAAAAATGAAACAGAAGCAAAACAAATTTGACTTATTTGTAAAGTCTATTTATTAAACAAAAGGTAAAGAGCAAAAAAGATGCTATATGTTTGACATAATTAATAAAAATTGCGATTTTTACTCCCTGGAGCAAATTTTAAAAAAGAACCTATTTACAAAAAACAGTATAACATGGTTAGTATGATGGTTAATAAGGAGTAGGTCTTCCGGACGATGCAATACAGGTATTACAATGCCTACGCCTGCTGAGTATCAAATTATCAATCTGATCTTAGGGAATATTACACCACTCATCAAGCAGTGCCCTCCGAAGTTCCGGTAGACAGGTGGGAGGGGGTTGACGGGCTGCAATTCTTCTAAAAGTTTTAAATTGAAAATTTCGAAGTCCGTCGCCAAAAAACTCTGGAGTAGGTGAACAGTGCGACTTTGAAAATCCCTCACTCACATTTCAATTGTTTCGTTGCAATTTTTTAGGCCCCGGAAACTAAAATGTAGCTTTTTTAAAAATAGTTGTATGTTGAAAAAAGACAGAGAAGTAGAAATTTTTAAAATTACAAAATTTCACTACTATTTTAAATCTTGAAGTAAAATTGTGAGGATTTTTTGAAATGTTCGACACACGGAAAAATAGTTGCATGCAATTATCTTTACGAATGAAGAATTTATTAAATAATTGATTTAAGTATTTTGAGTGTTTTATTACAATTCGTTCAAATAAGTTTTCGGCTTTTTATTTTTTAAATCACTGATTCAGAAAGTTTTAAAAATCATTTTTATATAAGCGCAACGATATTGATTCATATGAGAAAAAATCATAAAATATGCAAAACAGCATTGTTTTGTAAAAAAAAAAAAAAAATTGTTTTTTTTCTATAAAATTCTTTAAAGAAAGATAGTTTATTCCCGGAAACGAAACTGTAGCATTTTTAAAAATAGTTGTATGCTGAAAAAAGAACAAAGTATAAATTTTTCAAATTACAAAATTTCACTACTATTTTAATTTTTGAAGTAAAATTGTGAGAATATTTTGAAATATTCGACACGGGGAAAAAAGTTTCATGCAATTACGCATTATTTTAAAGTAAACTATAAGTTTTATGAAAGAGAACAAAAATTTCGATACTGATAAATATTTTAAATGAATCTCAGAAATGCATTTTAATTTTAAAAAATATATTAATTTAGATCCATTATCAATAAATACTAATAAAAAAAATTCTACAGATAGCTCTTGAAACGTTTGGATGTTTGATTAAACATATATAAGTGTTAAAAATCCACTTTTGGGGGAAAACCTAGTTATATGCTAACATTCACTGAAAAAAACATTCAAAAAGAAAAAAAATACTATTTGATAAAAACATTTTATTTTTTTTATTTTAATTTTATAGTTTTTCATTCCACTCTGTGCTAAAATTATTTAAACACGTATCTGCGAAAAAAATTATATTATACAAAACTAACTTATTATTTTTAATAAAATTGATTAAAAATGCTCATTTAGCAATTAATTGTGACATACCATTTGCTTACATAATGGCAGCACTGAAAATGAAGTAAATTTCAGATCAGTGGGGATGCAGCAAGTGAATTCAATCATTGAAGAAGAGAGAATTAATTTACGGGTGGGAAAAATAAAAAGAAATGAACAAAATCGAATTGTTGAAAAAGATAGAAATTACTTTGAATGATTAAAATCAGAAAAAAACCTTTCTGAAGGCAAAAAAAAAAAAAAAAAAAAAAAAAAAAAAAAAAAAAAAAATGAAAACACATTAAAATAACAGAGGATCATGTTAAAATAAGTATTTATCAGTAAAATTAATTTACGTGGGAAAAATTAGCAGAAATGAAAAAAAAAGAGATGATCCACGATTCGAACTCGCAAAGACACGATCTGCTTTACGGTGTAAATGAGAGAAGTGAAGCGCTACCGACTGTGCTACTGGGAACCGTAGGGAGAAATGAAAATAGGCAACAATAATGAATGGGAGGACGAAAAAATAATTTTTTCACTCGCATTTTTTTTTTTTAACTCGCCAAAGTTACTGATTTCCCTTTAAAATCCGTAATTTTGAAACAATTTTTTCAATCTTCGTATATGTTACGGATAATATTACTGTACACACGGAAAAAAGGTTTTGTGAGATTATCTTCATAAATGACGAAGTTATTCAATGTGAAGTAAAAATTAAGACTACTTTTTAAAAATTCTTTAAAAAAAAAGTTTGGGGAATTATATTTTTTAATGAATGGATCTAAAAGAAAAAGGCTTGAAGTTAATTAGTGTAGAATATCGATTTAATAACACGAAAAGTAATTCATACCCAACGATTTAGATATAATTTTCATAAAAGCGCATCAGTTTTAACACTATTTTAAAAAATTCGAAACAAATCGAAAATATTGTTATTTTACAAAAAAGACTATACCGTGTCGTGGCGAAATAAATGATCTTTCCGATTCTGTAATTATTTTTTGTCTGATTTCGACACCGAAAATTAGATGACAATTTTAATATGGTGGAAAACGTAAGATTACAGCTCGGCCGAAACGGAAGGGAAGTTCCGCCAAGTAAACAACCGGCAGGAGTAAAACAATTAGGCGTTTTAAGGTTTTTAATTAATATCTTTTCAACTAATTACAATATCGGAATATAAATGGGCAATACGGCTTCCCCGGAAAATTCCCGATCTTTTGGTACCTTCCGCGACTTTCTGCGTGGTGCTGTTCGTGAGAAGATAGACGCACATAGATAGATAGATAGATACGTTTGTTTACCTTCGAATTTTAATAGTGTAAGAAGACTAGCTTTCATGGCCCGGCGTTGCACGGGCTTTCTGTACTTTTATAAATTTTCCGTTCTCTTCACAAAATCAGCATGACCAATATTCTTTTTCGAAGTAACTTTGGCTTCTATGTTTTTTCCTCTCCTCTAAGCCCGGCGTTGCACGGGCTTATACCGAGGGTATAACTTAATTCCCATGTTAATTTCCTCCTTTTATTCTAACACCAACACTTTGGTGTGGGTTTGACGCGTACGATGTGAGTGCAAAACCCGTGAGTGCGTGTCATGGCTTTGTTGCTTAACATTTTCCCTTCTCTTCACAAATTCTCGATCCTAGTACCACTGAAGACCCGCCGTGTAGGGGCGCGATGCACGTAAAATCTGTCGAGAGCTCAAACGTCCTCCCGTTGGTGTGGTGTAGTAGTTAGGAGAGGAGGTGCCAGCTCAGGTGTCGTCCGCGTCACTTGACCATGGTTCAAAATTACGCGGACCGTCCCTAAAAGGCCTCGTGTTGCTGAACAGTGGGACGTTAATATTCACTCAACTTCACAAATTCAGCACTTCCAATATTATTTTCCGAAATTACTTTGATTTCTTTGTTTCTTTCCTCTCCGCTTAGCCCGGCGTTGCACGGGCTTTTACCGAGTGAATAACTTCACCCTCATGGAAATTTCGTGTTTCCCTCAGGCCGATAGCACTTGTGTGTGTGTGTGTGATGCGCGCGATGTGAGTGATTTCTTTAACTATGTCATAAAAACTTTCTTTTTCGAAATTTGTTCTTGCGTCGGTGAGGTGTGGTAATTATTAAAGATGGGTGAAAGCTCAGGTGTCGTCCTCGTCACTTGAGAATGGTTGAAAATTTCGAGGTCCGTCACCAAAAATTTTCGAATAGGCAAACAGGGAGAATTTTAAAATCACCCACTCACTTTCCAATTCTTTCGTTGCAATTTTTTATTTCCCGGAAACGAAAATGTAGTCTTTTTAAAAATAGTTGTATACTGAAAAAAAGACAGAAAGTATAAATTTTTCAAATTATAAAATTTCACTACTATTTTAATTCTTGGAGTAAAATTGTGATGATTTTTTGAAATATTCGACTCGGGGGGAAAAAGTTTCATGCAATTACCTTTATAAAAGAAGAAACTATTAAATGATTGATTTAAGTATTTTGAGTGTTTTATTAAAATTTGTTCAAAAAAGTTTTTGGCTTTTTTTTAAAATCACTGATTCTAAAAGTTTTAAATTGAAAATTTCGAAGTCCGTCGCCAAAAAACTCTGGAGTAGGTGAACAGTGCGACTTTTTAAAAATCCCTCACTCACATTTCAATTCTTTCGTTGCAATTTTTTAGACCCCGGAAACGAAAATGTAGCTTTTTTAAAAATAGTTGTATGTTGAAAAAACACAAAGAAGTAGAAATTTTTAAAATTACAAAATTTCACTACTATTTTAAATCTTGAAGTAAAATTGTGAGGATTTTTTGAAATGTTCGACCATACGGAAAAATAGTTTCATGCAATTATCTTTACGAATGAAGAATTTATTAAATGATTGATTTAAGTATTTTGAGTGTTTTATTAAAATTCGTTCAAATAAGTTTTCGGTTTTTTATTTTTTAAATCACTGATTCTGAAAGTTTTAAAAATCATTTTTATTTAAACGTAACGATATTGATTCATATGAGAAAAAATCATAAAATATGCAAAACATCATT